>CBVK0101838898.1:0-14069 GCA_900067695.1 Picea abies
CCATGTTTAGGCCTTATTGTAAAAGTATAAATAAGTAAGAATGTAATGTAGAAAAGGAGTGACTATCTATGTGCAAAAAAGGATTAGAGAGCGGAGTCTAAGTGGCTAAGTGCAAGTGGTTCCGTGTTTCTTTTTGCAGCATACTATATATGTAAGGCTTTGTGCTTGATAGAGGAGTTGTCTCTGTGCCTTGACCTGATTTTGGGAAGGTGGATTTGGTGCTTAGTGTGTAGATCACATGTCTGATGTGAAGCTTGGCTTTGTGGCTTAGTGTATAGGAGCAGATGAATGTAAGAGATTGAAGACTAATAAAAAAGAATAATAAGTTGGTGGACATAGACCCACACTAGGGTGAACCATGTATATCATGTGTTGATGGTTTTCTTTTTTCTACGATGTTTATGTTGTGGATCTGCTTAGTACATTGATTTTTATATATGATAGATAGATCTATGAATGCCTAGTGCTTTACTTATGTTGAATGTGCTATATATAACTTATGATGTTAAGTGTGATGTGTATTTTTTCATTGTTACTCCACCGATCTATCCTTAGGGTTTGTCATGCAATGTGAATTAAGTTGATAAATTAATGCATGCTATCTTCTAAGTACTTTGTGAAGTGTTATACTCACAGATCTGTGTCCCAACTTGGTTATAGACAACCGGAAGGGTCGGTAGTTAGGGTTTTGTTGGTGCGTTGAACCCTGGGTCTACCCCTGTGCCAACACATACACATCTATCAAGAACATTTAACAAACATATCTAACATGACCTAAAAATATACACATCAACAACAAAATATAAATTAAGTACATCATCAACATGATCAATAGAAAAAAAAAACACCATATATTTCCGATCTCACCACATCAACAACAAAATATAAATTAAGTACATCATCAACATGATCAATAGAAAAAAAAAACACCATATATAGATATATATATCATGGACAAGTCAAATAAATGCTATAACATATCTGGTCTAGCCGGTGGGATAATCTGCATATTTACAATTGTAGTGGAGGCTTGGTCTTTAGTGGAAGATGATGGATGATGAATAGTTCCTTCCTGCTCATCTAGGTTAGGTGAAAGAGGAGGATGAGGAATAGGTTTGACATGCTCATCTAGGTTAGGTGAAACAGGAGGATGAGGAATAATTTCAACATGCTCGTCTAGGTGAGGTGAAAGAGGAGGAGGAGGAATATATGTTGCCTCTTCATGATATAGGTGAGGTGAAGAAGGAGGATGAGGATGAGGATGTGGAGTAGGATGATCATGACCACCCTCATCAATCGATGGGGTACTTGAAGAGTTGTTCCTATCGTCAAGATCCCTCCTTGCTACTAGTATCCTAACAACTCCGACAATATGAAGCATAAGAGGCATTAAATCACACGACATCTCCCTCTAAAGCTCTAAGAGTGTAGGATCTTCCCTGATGTCTTTCATCAGGGTAGGGAAGACTCCTACCTCAGTCAAAAGTGCAGAGAGTGGGTCACCCAACTCCAACCAGAATTTGGTATCGGGACTATGACACACACCGTTGGGTCTCTGCACCCGAGGACCCTGACCCGCCACAGCCTCAGGCATCATCTCCTCATCATCATCTATTGGGGGAGGAAGCATGTCCCGAATGGAAGTGCCAATATATGCAAAATATATAGTACAAAATAATAATTACATAGTTAATTCATTAAACAATATAATAAAACAAGTTAAATAACATGTTAGAATTAATTTTATTCTAATTAAGTAAGACAATAAAATGAAACTATATTAATTTAAACAAAACACTCATATTACCTCTATCATCTAGTGGATCATTTGATGTGAAGGGGATGTTCATACATCCTTTCCAATCTAAACCCACGTAAGGACACGACACCATGACAAACATGTGATCTACCGCACTGCCTAATAGCTCTAGTGCATTTGGGGAAATCCTGGCCGAAAACTCTGGTTGGCCCCTCTTGGAAATCATCTTCCCCCACATGTTCATTCGCACATGAGTCCTCGACCTAGTAGGTTGACGGATAAAATTAGGCCTCATCTCTAGAAACCTCTCAAAAAATAAGAAAAACAACTCTGAGGGAAAAGGGAAGTTCTACCTCCCACGTATCATAGAAGGACATCTATTTAGTGCTATACAAAATTGCTGCAAAAAATATCAGGCCATCTGATACACCATGGCCTTTGTACCAATGAATCAACATAATACAAAAGAGAGAAACTAATGCATTTCCCATCATTGGTAAAGTGTGTTATGTTCATCTCTAACAGTGAGAGGTACCTAGCCTCCTCTGCACCGAAAGAAGTGATCCACAACTGTCCACCGAACACTTGAAAATTAGTTGGGGATAGTACATAAATCCCAATATATTGTTGAGAGTACATGAGATGACTCTCAATTGCAACACCTATTGGGACATATGGGAACTGGGGAAAATCATCCCCTCTACTGGATAGCCCAGTGATAAAGTAAATATCCTCCTTATTGGGATTGTACCATTGATCTGGACACACACGAAAATCTTGTCAATGGACATCTCATCGACGAATTAGATGCACTAACAAACCAGAGTGCCCCTTAAGGGATGTATCCTCCTCATAGTACTTAAGGAGGCCTATATTCCTCAAGAGAACACAATTCACTGCAGTAATAGGGTGAGGGTACAAATCCCTCTCCCTCTCCCTTGCCTCCCATTCCCGTACAACATTGTACAGGTCCACCCTCTACTCCTCCTACTGCTACTGCTCTCTCCGCTCACGTCTCTGCATGATTAAAATATGAAATACATCAGCCTCACTCATACATAAAACATAAAAAAATCTATTGAATGGTAAATTTATCTATAAATATGGAAAGATAATTTCATTCCAAAAATAAATTAATTGCATTACCGGTGCACCCAAAAAATAGTCAGGCACCATAGGCGGTGCATATATATTGTGAGCATTGTCCACAATGCGTCAATGTAAAGTAATGCACATAACAAAATATGTTCTACTATGTTATGCGGTGCGTTGGAAAATAGTACCACAACTGGGCGCTACACTACAACACATATGCACCAGTGCGTTACATTTATCCTACACACCACTTAAACCAAAAAACAAATTAAAATATTAACGTAGGTAAACAATTTTTTAAAATTATCAAAGAAGTGGTGCATATACATTCACTGCTCACAACAGTGCGTGTAATGAATGTCGATGCACCATCACATAAACTTTTCCAAATTTATGAGTACATAACTTTTTGCATTGCATTTTGGTCATTACTATTGCACGGCATACGGTGCCACCAAAAAATTTACGGGGTGCGCTGTAACACAATGTTACATTTCTCAGCAGTGCATTTGGTAAACATGAACATTCCAGTGCACACGTTTACCAATGTACTGCGTAAAAATATATTTGATAAGGGAGGTGCGTCATGTACTTTAACGAACCGATGTGTTATTTGTACTTTGATGCACTGCCCTACCAGTTATATACTTTTTTTCGGTGAGTCATTGAATGAATGCGCTAGTGAATTTATGTTTACCAATGTGGTGCGTAGTGCGCCCTGCAAATTTATAGGTCACAATGTAGGAGATGCGAGTAGAGCGCTTCGAACGGACCGCACAATTTTTTTTTTCGCACTTAAAATTTCACTCAATTTTGAATTTTAATCCAGTGAAAGATTAAGTTATGAAGAAACAAGGACATTACCTAGACATTTTGTTGTCAGGGAGGCATGGTTGTGACATACTCAAAAAAACCAATTTTTCCCACCATTTGGAAAAATTTGAAATTCACACACTGAGCAACAGACAAAAGGAAGGAAAGAAAGAAAAGAACTAATGACAGTGCACTTCATATAGGAAAAGTTTGCATCAGTTCTTTTGATCTCTACACCACTAAAAATGGTAAAAATGATTTTTACCGCCATAATTTTTGAACATTAGCTTCACCGTTTCTTCAGGATATTCTTCTCATGCAATATCATCTTAATCTTCAGCTTTAAAAAGTGTAAGAACTTTCCTCTAGGTCCCTTAAAGAAGTACCTCTTTTCTTGACTATACGATTTGACTCTATCAATGGAAAATTCAGGAATGTACCCTCCAATAGTGCTATCAAACTAGAGATCCATTTCCCTAGACACAACACTATCGAATCTCTTGACTTTCATGATCAATGTTGCTTTCCAAACCACAAGTGGCCTAGATCTAATCTCAAACTGGGTATCTGCTAATTTGGCTAACCACTCATATAACTCCTTATGAAATCCTCCAAAGAAAATTTTGTGTATGTTGGTAAATATGTACCTTCCCAACCAGTCTTTTGTGCTAATGCTAGGGTTCTTGTTTTGGGCTTCAACGAAGTCCTTTTCTTGTTCTTCTATCCACTTATGATTTTTTGTCTTCGATGTAAACCACCTTGAAATTCCCTCAATAATATCCCGGTCCTGACAAAGGAACCATTTTTTGGCATAGGGGAAGACCCAGGGTTCAACTCTAATAATGCACCAACAAACCCTAACTACTGGCCCTTTTGGAAACACCTGTGAAGCAGATGCAGTCTCACCTGAAGTAGAAATAGGGGGTTGCAGGACATAGGTGTCTACAACCAAAGGGAATGCAAATTGAATCTGGGGAAACAACACACAACAATCTAGATATATTTTACCACTCCTAAACTTACTTCGCAAGTTATATCTCTGATCTAACACAATAATACAATAACAATATATCAGATGTCAAATAACACAACATCAATCACAAAGAACAACAAGATATACATGGTTCACCCTCTCCCTAGGGCTACGTCCACAAAAATTTGTTTCTTGATATATTAGATGAAAACATACAGTTCTATATGTGCACTTAGCTACATATCTTTCTCTCTCTTTCTCTCTTTATCTCCCCTCCCTATGCACCCAGCTGCAAGGTTGATCTTCGCACCTAATTGAAGATATTACAATACAGTCTCAATACTGCTCTCAACAACAATAATCATAACTGACAATGAACAACATATGAACTAGAACGAACCCTCCCAGGTCTTCTAGATATTTATTTATACATTATATGAACAAAGTCTAGGTGTCAAAACCCTAGATCCAAAACCCTAGGTGAAAAAAACCTATGTCCACTTGACCCATGTTTTAAGGGCCTCACCATCCTATCCTTCCTTCTTTTATGAGAGGTGCTCCAAAGCACTCGTTGATGTATTTTTCTGCTTGCTGATTTTTCCACGATCCCTCTTCTTTATTTCTTTATATTCCTTGATCTTCTCTTCCAACGACTAGATTTTCCTTTACTTCTCTCCTTTTTATCTTCTTCTTCAACCACTTTGACCCCTCCTCAGTTTATGTGCCTTTTGAGCAGTTTTTGCTTTTCCTTTCCTCCTTAATATTTGCTTCCTTACATAACCAAGGGCCAACATGCCCCCAACACTCACATGTGACTCGTCCCAAGTCACTGCAAGACTGAGCCTTCTGTATCATTTCGACTACAAAATACATGGAGCAGCCTGTGCTTTCTGCTCTGTCCCTCCCTATCATGTGTAGAATGCCTTTTCTATGTCTGGTACCCAATTTCAATTGCACCTGGTACCTAGACCCTTATTTCTTTTCTTTTACTAAGAGTTGCGAGGCAGCAGGCTTTTGTAATACGATTTCAACCAGCTCCCATTCACTAATACATCCTTCCATTCTCCATTAAGGGTATTCAAATGTGAAACTCCTCCTTTTGTGACATAAGCAACCTCAAATGGCCCTAGTCAATGTGTCTTGAACTTTCCTGGATTCTTTATGAACTTACTTTCATATAACAATACCAAATCTCCTTTCTTAAATTCTTTCCTTTTGATATGTCTATCATGGTAAGCCTTTTCTCGTTCTTTTTGTACCTACTGATGAAATCCAATAATAAACCTATCTTCTTCTAGTTCCATCAACTACGCAAGCCTATCTTGAATAGCTCCAGTATCATCCATACCCGTGAATGCTGCAATTCTTAAACTAGGAACCACGTGTTCCATAGGTACCACTACTTCCAAGCCATATACCAAATTAAAGGAAGTCTGTGTTGTTAAATTCTTGCAAGTAGTTCGATAATCCCATAATACAGCTGGAATTCTTAACCCCCAATAATCTCTGTTAATGCTGCAGATCTTAGTCAGAGCTATCTCCAAAATCTTATTGAAAGCTTTGACTGTACCATTCGCCTATGGGTGGTATGGAGTTCTCTTCTGATGGTGAAATTCAAATTCCTGAGTCAAGGCTTCAATAATTTTTTTGATGAAGTGTGTGCCTTGATCACTCATGAGGATCTTTGGGAAACAAAATCTGGTGATAATATCCTCAAAGATGAATTGCGCGGTTTTAGCTGCACTACAGTCCTTAACTTCTCTTTATTCTTCCCATATGGTCAAATTCTTTGTCGCAGTGATAATGTAGCTCGCTCCTGTGTGCCTTCTTGGTGGGTTAATACATCCCACAAAATCAATGGCCCATTTCTCGAATAATTGTAAAGTTAATTGCGGTGCCAAAGGCATCTCATATCTTCGAGAAGGATTTCGTACTCTTTGACACACATTGTAGGCTCTGTAGTATTCCTTAGAATCCTTGTGTAAAGTAGGCCACCATAGGCCAGCTCTGAGAATCTTCTGTGTTGTTTCTTTACCGGCATAATGTCCTCTTGCGATGCCTTCATGAGCTTCTGCAAGAATCAATGGTATTTTTGCCTCCATAACACATTTCCTCAAGATCTCATTTGGTCTCATTTTATATAACTGTCCAGCTATAAGTTGAAAGTCGGCAGCGCAAACTACTAACTATTTCTTCTGAATGACTGTGTACTCATGAGGTTCCATTCTTGTGGACAAGAACTAAACTATCTTGATGAAGTGATCATCGATTGTTCTGATGGCCAACAACTGTGCATCTGGTAGTGTATCCTCCAAACTGGTAGGTTCCTCTCCATGTTCCAACCTGGATAAGTGATTAGGTCCTTTATTCATTCTTTCTGGCTTGACCACAATTTCAAAGTCATATTCCTGGAATAGTAGTTTCCATATGCATATTCTTCCCCCAAAAACTGGCTTTTTGACTAATTACTTCAATGTAGAATGATCGTTGAACATCTTAAAATGTCCTCCCAACAAATAGTGTCTAAACTTTTGTAGCGCATATACCATAACCAAGACTTCTCTTTCAATCGTAGTATAACTCCTTTCAGTTGTAGAAAACTTCCTGATAGCAAAGGCTATAGGGTGCTCGATGTCTCCTGCACCCAGTTGTGCCAAGACTGCTCCTAATGCTATTGACAAAGCATTGACATGAACATTGAACTCCTTACTCCAATCTAGAAAAACCAAGATAGGCACAGTGACCATTTTTTGTTTTAGTGTGTCGAAGCTCTTCGGACATTCTTCTGTCCATTGAAACTTACTATCTTTCTTTAATAGCTTCTCCATAGGTGTTTTTATCTGTGCATAACCCTTAATAAAATTTCTATAGTATCCAATGTGCCCTAATGCAGTGCGCAACTGTCTAACTGAAGTAGGGGGAGGTAGATCATCAATGATGGAAATCTTGGAAGGATTCACCAATAACCCCTACTTACACACGATGTTCTCTAGCAGCACCCCAAAGGGTGAAAAGAAAATACATTTTTTCAAATTCAGGGCAATCTGAAATTGCATGCAATCCTGTAACTGCTGAAGAGGTGTAGTCCATTCATCTTCTTCTTGGGTAAAAGGGAGGTTAGGTGCCTTCTCAAAGACCTTATGTCTTATAATTTGTAACGCCTTATCTACTGTAGGGTACTGACTCTCAAATAAAAACGTAGCTATAAAGTTCTGAGTCATACCGTACCAATTTGTAGTGATGAGGTGCATTTCTGCTTGAAGATACCAGTTGATAGGCATAGTATCCAAAATGTTAATGAACTTATGCACCCACTATTATTTAGGAATGTTTCTCCAGGCGTCCTCACAACTTCACATGTGGTCCTTAGGACAAATCTGTTCTGTATATCGAACTTCACATTATTCTGCTTGGTCTGAAAAATGCGCTCTCAATAATGTACGACATTGTACCCATTCTGTGATGTTCTTCTTGTGTGTTCTCACCATCTAGCTGGCCTGGCTCTCAAGGATTCATCTAGTGCCAACATCCCCTGCTGTACTGGTACAATTCTCTCAAATTCATCTAGAAATGTCTCTAAATGATTCACACCATCAAATTTTGGAATATTACTTACTTTTGTGGCAATCCAACGAACTTTTCTAGTCAATCTAGCACATCGCCACGTAGAGACTTCAACATTCTGTTCTACTAGTTTTATAATGCTTCTTATGAATCTGATGAGAATGCGCTTTCACTTCGCCAGTTGAGATTCCCATCTTCTATAGTATTAATGTAATCATTTTGTCTTTTTGTTAGTTTATAGATGTTCTCTAGCTTGTATGTGCGGTCTTCATCCATGAGAGGTTCTCTGTATCTGCGACCTTCATCTGGGTCCAGAGGTGCAATGAATTTAAGGCCATTAACCTCAAATGCCATTCTTCTCTTCTTTAGGTCAACAATAGTCAAATTGTTGAAATCCCAATCAATTCCTAACAACACAGAATAAGGACAGTTATCATCAATAATTTCAATCACTTCAAAGTTTCCAAATGTCCTTACCCCATCGATGTCTACAGGGACATGCTCTAGTCTTCCAAAGGGGCTCACCACCTACTAATTAGCCATCCTGAGCTTGATAGGAGAATAAATCATTCTAGGTTTTCCCATCAGCCCTGACGTCTGCTTTGTCATAACATTGACTTTTGATCCCAAGTCAAGGACCACATAGTCCACGTCATAGTCTCGAATCTGAGCACTAAGGTGCAATTCCTTGTTTTTCCTTCTTTTCCTAGATACTTGATTCATATCTCTACTCAGTGGAGGATCTATTCTCCCAATTTCATACTATCTTACTAGGTGTTGTAGCTCCTGTACAACTTTTTCATCTTTAATCAAATTGATACAAGTATATAAGAAATCCATGAGCTTGCTTACCTCTTTTCCTTGTCTAGCTAGGGAAGATTGATCTAATTTTGGTGACATTTCACATTCCCTTACTTCTGGTTGTGCCTTAAATGAATAAGCTTGTTATCCTACAAATTCTTTCATTACCTCTTCAAAACTATGCCTCTCTCTCCTTGGATCAAACAATTGTGCCTTCTCTGCGGATCTTCTGATCCCTGATCCTTCTGCAGTTTTTCCTGGAGTCACTCTTTCTTCTCTTGTAACAACGCCTCCTCTAGTAATAAAAACAACTCTGGAATCCTCACCGTGAGGTTTTTTTGATATTAATTGTACTTGTTGGTTTCCTCCTTGTCTCTCCTGGAGTTTGGCTAGCAACACTGGACATTATTCAATGACATGATCAAACGAATCACAATAGTTTCAAGTAGTACAAGGGTTCTGAAAATACCTTGCCAAATGTCCTAGCTGTGCTCAGTTATAGCAGATGATCTATCCTATGCCTCGACCCATACGTCCTCCTCGTCCTCTTCCTTTGAATCCACCACGAGGATTGAAGTTTCCTCTTCCTAGGGAGTTGAACTGTGCATTGTTTCCTTCTTGTTGTAATTCTCCTTGAATTCTATATGTATCCCTTGATCATTCATGCATGAGATCATAAGCCCTGCAATCCTTCTCATCATGCCCCACAGATTTGCAGAATGTGCAATACATATTGGTAGGTGAATGGACATATTTTTTCATATAATAACATTCACTAGGGAGATGTCTAGTTCTACATACCTCGCACCAGGGTACAGTAGCCTTCTTCAAAGGGATAGGTGCTCCAGAGGCCAAGTATTCATGAAATAATGGACAATTCTCTTTGTCATGGCCCTCTGATTTACATCTGATATACCAGATATCTTCTCTTTTCTCCTTTCCTTTATATTTCTTCATATCTTTGACCTGTAAAGATAAACTAGTTAATTGATTTAATATTTGACTCATACCTGGGATGGATTCTCCTACAGGGGATGTTTCTAATTTCATGGCGATCTCCAATGCTTTAGCCTGCGGAGAAACTTTCTGTTGCATCAGAGGAACTCTGATATGTGGCAGGAGGGAAACAATGAACCATTCTTTGTTCTGTTCGTCTGGGATATGAAAACTTAAACAACATGTCAGAGTCTTAAATATCTGATCAAACTCCCAAACAGATTCAGTGACCTTCTACTTGATTTCTTCCATCTTTGTAATGCACTTCGACTCTGAATTAGGCTTCTTGAATTCTTCACTCAACGCAGTCTTAATATCGTTCAACGATTTAGGCTATCCAGGTCCTGAAGAAAACTTCATATACTAGTTCAGAGCGTGATCCCTTAAGGTAGTACTAAATTGTGTTCTATTAACA
Organism: Picea abies; assembly: GCA_900067695.1. NCBI lineage: Eukaryota > Viridiplantae > Streptophyta > Pinopsida > Pinales > Pinaceae > Picea > Picea abies. The sequence continues at coordinate 10,417 of CBVK0101838898.1, forward strand.
TCTTCTTCAGTGACTTTCTTGATGCTCCATACAGCTTCGCATAAGAACTGGTGTTGGTCACGATCTTCAGATCCATCTCCTCTGAAGATGGGTAACCTCATTTCATTTGCCATAGATCTTCCTTGGTTTCTTGACTGAGTATGTGCTAAACTGCTTGTAATAGTACTCTTATGGCTCTGACTACTTTGGTTACTCTGGTTACTTAATACTTCTAAAAAAATAGGAGGAGTAATAGTACTTACTTCAACAGTAGGCGCAGTTCCTGAATTTTCTAGCTCTCCTCAGAGAAGTTCTTCGGTCTACACTTCCTTTGTTTTTGCGGACTCTGAATACTCTTCGTATGTTATATATGTTTCTTCTCCACTGTAGAATCCTTCGTCTCCGTAGTTTAGCTTAAATAGGTTCACAAGAGGAACCTCTATGAACGATCTCCCATTGCATGTGAGTCCACCCTCTGTGTCACTGTCGCTATCTGAATTCTTGAACATTAGCTTCACTATATCTTCATGATATTCTTATCGTGCAATAGAATCTTAATCTTTATCTTTAAAAAGTGTAGGAACTTTCCTCTAGGTCCCTTAAAGAAGTACCTCTCTTCTTCACTATATGATTCGAATCTGTCAATGGAAAATTCGGTAATTTACCCTCCAATAGTGCTATCAAACCAAAGATCCACTACTCTAGACACAACATTATTGACTCTCTTAAATTTCTTGATCGGCGCTGCCGTCCAAACCACATGTGGCCTAGATTTGATCTCAAACTGGGTATCTGCTAATCTGGCTAACCACTCGTATAAATCCTTATGAAATCCTCCAAATAAAATTTCATGTATGTCGGTAAAGATGTACCTTCCCAACTAGTCTTATGTGCTAATGCTAGGTTTCTTGTTTTGGGCTTTGACGAAGTCCTTTTCTTGTTCTTCTATCCACTTCTAAATTCCTGTCTTCGATGGAAACCACCTTGACATTCCCTCAAGAAGATCTCAGTCCCGACAACTGAACCATTTGTTTCCACAGGGGTAGACACAGGGTTCAACTCTAACAACGCACAAACAAACCCTAACTATAGGCCCTTTTGGAAACATCTGCAAAGTAGATGCAGTCTCACCCGAAGTAGCAACAGGGGGTTGCAGGACACATGTGTCTACAACCAGAGGGAATGCAAAGTGAATCCAGGGCAACAATACACAACAATCTAGATATCTTTTACCACTCCTAAGATTACTTCACAAGTTATATTTTTGGTCTAACACAATAATACAATAACAGTACATCAGATGGAAAATAACACAACATCAATCACAAAGAACAACAAGATATACGTGGTTCACCCTCTCCCTAGGGATATGTCCACAAAAATTTGTTTCTTGATATATTAGATAAAAACATACAGTTCTATCTGTGCACTTAGCTACAGATATTTCTCTCTTTATCTCCCCTCCCTGTGCACCCAGCTGCAAGGTTGATCTTCGCACCCAGCTGAATATATTACAATACAGTCTCAATACTGCTCTCAACAAAAATAATCATAACCAACAATGAACAACATACAAACTAGAATGAACCCTCCCAGGTCTTCTAGACCTTTATTTATACATTACATGACCAAATTCTAGGTGTCAAAACCCTAGATCCAAAACCCTAGGTGCACTTGACCCATGTTTTAAGCACCTCGCCAACCTGTCCTTCCTTCTTTTCTGCGAGGTGCTCCAAAGCACTCATTGATGTCTTTTTCCACTTGTTGAGTTTTCCATGATCCCTCTTCTTTACTGCTTTATCTTCCTTGATATTCTCTTCCAACGACTAGATTTTCCTTTACTTCACTCCTTCTTATCTACTTCTTCAACCATTTCAACCCCTCCTCGGTTTATGTGCCTTCCACGCATTTCATACTTCACCTTTCCTCCTTAATCTTCACTGCCTTACATAACCAAGGGCCAACAATGCACACCCATGTGCATGATATAATGGAGTGCACCATAATATATTTTTTGACACTATCCTACATTGGTGCATATATGTTTTTTATTTAACCATATAACAATGCACTCTACTAATAGCGCACTGATGCTTCCAGTGTTAATTTGTGCATTGGATATTTTTTAAATAACGCTATCACAGTGCATCATTATTTTCGTAGTGCACCAGATAATATTTTTTATTTGAAATAGCCCTGCTACGGTGCGCTAAAAAACATTGATGAATTATGTGTTTATAAAATCACCAACATAAAACATCTACTAAAACCTCTCCCACTCGCCTCCACTAGTATCATCTGTTATGAATGGTGTTTTGGGCTATTTTTATAGGGGTGTCTGCAAAAACCTCTACTAGAGGGTCTTTTCCTTGTAGTGCGTGTGCAATCCTCTCATCTTATCAATTGTAAGGTAGCTAGAGAGGTAGTGGGGGGGCCCAAAGGGCCCATAGTGATAATAATGGAGGTCATTCAATGTAAGGTGGACTAGGTCCACTATATTATTAAATAAGGCCGTAATCATGTTGTCTTGCTGTCAGTTTATAGATGTTCTCTAGCTCATATGTGCGGTCTTCTTCCCTGATAGGTTCTCTGTATCTGGGACCTTCATCTGGGTCCAGAGTTGCAATGAATTTAAGGACATTACCCTCAAATGTCATTCTTCTCTTCTTTAGGTCAACGATAGTCGAATTGTTGAAAGCCCAATCAATTCCTAACAATGCAGGATAAGGACAATTATCATCAACAATTTCAATCACTTCGAAGTTTTCAAATGTCCTTACCCCATCGATGTCTATAGGGACATGCTCTAGTCTACCAAAGGGGCTCACCGCCTACTGATTAGCCATCCTAAGCTTGATAGGAGAACAAATCATTCTAGGTTTTTCCATCAGCCCCCACGTCTTCATTGTCATAACATTGACTTTTGATGCCAAGTTGAGGACCACATAGTCCATGTCATAGTCTCCAATCTGAGCACTAAGGTGTAATTCCTTGTTTTTCCTTATTTTCCTAGATACTTGATTCACAACTCTACTCAACAGAGGATCTATTCTCCCAATTTCATACTGTCTTACTAGGTGTTGTAGCTCCTGTACAACTTTTTCATCTTTAATCAAATTGATACAAGTATATAAGAAATCCATGAGCTTGCTTACCTATTTTCCTTATCTAGCTAGGGCAGACTGATCAAATGTTGGTGGCATTTCACATTCCCTTACTTCTGGTTGTGCCTTAGATGAAGAAGCTTGTTATCCTACAAATTTTTTCCTTACCTCTTCAAAACTATGCCTCTCTCTCCTTGGATCAAACAACTGTGCCTTCTCTGTAAATCTTTTGATCCTTGATCCTTCTGCAGTCTTTCCTAGAGTCACTCTTTCTTCTCCTATAACAACGCCTCCTATAGTAATAAAAACAACTCTGGGGTCCTCACCTTGAGGTTTTTCTAATATTAATTGTACTAGTTGGTTTCCTCCTCGTCTCTCCCGGAGTTTGGATAGAAATATTGGAAATTCTTCAATGACATGATCAAATGAATCACAATAGTTTCAAGTAGTACAAGGGTTCTGACAATCCCTTGCCAAATGTCCTAGCTGTGTCCAGTTATAGCAGATGATTTGTCCTCTGCCTCAACCCATACCTCCTCCTCGTCCTCTTCCTCTGAATCCACCACGAGG
>CBVK0101838899.1:0-13141 GCA_900067695.1 Picea abies
TACACATTGTTTCCTTCTTGTTGTACTTCTCCTTGAATTCTATATGTATCTCTTGATCTTTCATGCATGAGATCATAAGCCCTACAATCCTTCTTATCATGCCCCAAAACTTTGCAGAATGTAGGATAAATATTGGTAGGTGAATGGACATATTTTTGCATATAATAACATTCACCAGGGAGATGTCTAGATATACATACCTCGCACCATGGTACAGTAGCCAGATTCAAAGAGCTAGGTGCTCCAGAGGCCAAGTATTCATGAAATAAGGGACAATTCTCTTTGTCATGGCCCTTTGATTTACATATGATACACCAGATATCTTCTCTTTTCTCCTTTCCTTTATAATTCTTCATATCTTCGACCTGTAAAGATAAACTAGTTAATTGATTTAATATTTGACTCATACCTGGGATGGATTCTCCTACAGGGGCTGCTTCTAATTTCATGGCAATCTCCAATGCTTCAGCTTGCGGAGAAACTTTCTGTTGCATCAAAGGAACTTTGATATGTGGCAGGAGGGAAGCAATGAACCATTCTTTGTTCTGTTCCTTTGGGATCTAAAAACTTAAATGACATGTTAGAGTCTTAAATATCTGATCAAACTTCCAAATAGGTTTAGTGACCTTCCAGTGTTTGATTTCTTCCATCTCTATAATGCACTTCGACTCTGAATTAAGCTTCTTGAATTCTGCACTCAACGCAGTCTTAATATCGTTCAACAATTTAGGCTATCCAGGTCCTAAAGCAAACTTCATATACTAGTTTAGAGCGCGATCCCTCAAGGTAGTACTAAATTGTGTTCTCTTAATAGCTTCGTCAGCGACTTGCTTGATGCTCCATATAGCTTCGCATAAGAACCAATGCTGGTCATGATCTTTAGATCCATCTCCTCTGAAGATGGGTAACCTCATTTCATCTGCCATAGATCTTCCTTGGTTTCTCGATTGAGTATGTGATAAACTGCTTGTAATAGTACTCTGATGGCTCTGACTAGTTTGGTTACTCTGATTACTTAATGATTCTAAAACAACATGAGGAGTAATAGTACTTACTTCAATAGCAGGCGCAGTTCCTGAAGTTTTTGGCTCTCCTCGACGAAGTTCTTCGGTCTGTACTTCCTCTGTTTTTGAGGACTCTGAATACTCCTCGTCTGTTAGATATGCTTCTTCTCCACTGTAGAATCCCTCGTCTCCGTATCTTTTCTTAAATAGGTTCACAAGAGGAACCTCTCTGAATGGTCTCCCATTGCATGTGAGTCTAGCCTTTGTGTCACTGTCGTTATCTGAATTCTTGAACATTAGATTCACTGTATCTTCAGGATATTCTTCTCATGCAATATAATCTTAATCTTTAACTTTAAAAAGTGTAGGAACTTTCCTCTAGGTCCCTTAAATAAGTACCTCTTTTCTTCATTATACAATTTGACTCTGTCAATGGAAAATTTAGTAATGTACCCTCTAATAGTGCTATCAAACCAGAGATCCACTGCTCTAGACACAACACTATCGACTCTCTTGACTTTCTTGATCAGCGCTACCGTCCAAACCACATGTGGCCTAGATCTGATCTCAAACTGGGTATCTTCTAATCTGGCTAACCACTCGTATAACTCCTTATGAACTCCTCCAAATAAAATTTCATGTATGTCGGTAAAGATGTACCTTCCCAACCAATCTTCTATGCTAATTCTAGGGTTCTTGTTCTGGGCTTCGACGAATTCCTTTTCTTGTTCTTCTATCCACTTCTAAATTTATGTCTTCGATGGAAACCACCTTGACATTCCCTCAAGAAGATCTCGGTTCTGACAATGGAACCATTTGTTGGCACATGGGTAGACCCAGGGTTCAACTCTAACAACGCACCAACAAACCCTAACTACAGGCCCTTTCGGCAACACCTGCGAAGCAGATACAGTCTCACCCGAAGTAGCAATAGGGGGTTGCAAGACACATGTGTCTACAACCAGAGGGAATGCAAAGTGAATCTAGGGAAACAACACACAACAATCTATATATCTTTTACCACTCCTAAGCTTACTTCACAAGTTATATCTTTGGTTTGACACAATAATACAATAACAATATATCAGATGGAAAATAACACAACATCAATCACAAAGAACAACAAGATATACGTGGTTCACCCTCTCCCTACGACCATGTCCACAAAACTTTGTTTCTTGATAAATTAGATGAAAACATACAGTTCTATCTGTGCACTTAGCTAAAGATATTTCTCTCTTTCTCTCTTTATCTCCCCTCCCTGCGCACCCAGCTGCAGGGTTGATCTTCGCACCTAACTGAAGATCTTACAATATAGTCTCAATATTGATCTCAACAACAATAATCATAACCAACAATGAACAACATATGAACTAGAACGAACCCTCCTAGGTCTTCTAGACCTTTATTTATACATTACATGACCAAAGTTTTATTTATACATTACATGACCAAAGTCTAGGTGTCAAAACCCTAGATCCAAAACCCTAGGTGCCAAAACCCTAGGTCTACTTGACCCGTGTTTTAAGGGCCTCGCTAGCCTACCCTCCCTTCTTTTCTGTGAGGTGCTCCAAAGCACTCGTTGATTTCTTTTTCCACTTGTTGAGTTTTCCACAATCCCTCTTCTTTACTGCTTTATCTTCCTCGATATTCTCTTCCAACAACTAGCTTTTCCTTTACTTCCCTCCTTCTTATCTTCTTCTTCAAACATTTCGACTCCTCCTCGGTTTATGTGCCTTCCATGCATTTCATACTTCACCTTTCCTCCTTACTCTTCACTTCCTTACATAACCAAGGGCCAACAATGCACACCCGTGTGCATGATACAATGGAGTGCACCAGAATATATTTTTTGACATTATCCTACATTGGTGAGTATATGTTTTTTATTTAACCATATAACGATGCACTCTACTAATAGCACACTGATGCTTCTAGTGTTAATTTGTGCAATAGATATTTTTTAAATAACGCTATTACGGTGCATCATTATTTTCATAGCACACCGGATAATATTTTTTTATTTGAAATAGCCCTGCTACGGTGCGCTAGTTTTGAGGGCATCGATGCGCCTATTGTATAAAACACATTGATGCATTATGAACTTATAAAATCACTGACATAAAACATCCGCTAAAACCTCTTCCCACTCGCCTCCATTAGTATCATCCATTATAAATGGTGTTTTGGGCTATTTTTATAGGGGCATCTACAAAAATCTCTGCTAGAGGGTCTTTTCCTTGTAGTGTGTGTGCCATCCTCTCGTCTTATCAACACACTAATGCTCTACACTTCATCTTATTCTAAGGTTGTGACCCTCTGCAAAAACCAAGGGGTGCAGACTTCGTCACCTAGGTCCGTACTAGTATCACTACTTGTATCCCTATTAGACATCATCTCCTCTATGCCACACCTCTTTGCGGGCCTATCCTCGTCTGTGCTCCACTATGGAATGACATACACTCTTACAATACCACCTAGTGTAGTTTATTTTGTCTTCATCTTGGACCTGACCCCTCCTCATGTGCCCTTGACTAATTCTTTTCCACCTTTCTCTTCCACTCTTCATCTTATCTCAACCCTTCTTGCATATCTCTCAACTCTTTTTCTCCTTTTCTCTTCTAGGTCCATTCCATACCTCACCTCATCTTGACAGTTTCTGTATCTTCCTCATTAGACCCATTCTTTCTCTTTTTTGAATTTTCCTCATCTTTGCAGAACCTTCCCCCCCCAACGCTAGGGGATTTTACTTAGCCATTCAATTGGGCTCCATGAGCATCAACCCCTTCTCTATGAACAACATTTGTCCAAAGAAAAATTTATTCCAGCATCCGCCTTCTTAGTCCTTCTACAAACTTTATTTCCATCTCACTGAAAGAATCAGTGTATTCCACAATGAATTCAATAATGTAGCTTTATTTTACTCGAGCAAACCATAAATCAATAGCTTGAGTCCACTTATTTTCCAACGCTTTCAGTTCTTCAATCTTGGTTTGATCCCAAAACACTAGCTCCAACAACCACACTAGAGAATTCCTCTTTAGCCATTCATGCAACAGACAAGGAAATTTTGCAAAGAAAACATCATGCATATTTGAGTAAAGATACTTGCCTTTCCATTGCTTTGCATTCACCCTCAATCCTTGAGTCTCTCGCAGGGAAAAATAATCTTCTTTTACTTTTATCCAGTCTTGAATTTCCTCTTTAGAGGGATGTCAGCTCATTTTTTTTCCTTCATCGATCTCAACAAGACTTCAGGTATTGGAAACAAAACCATTTGTTGGGTTTTTTCATTCCACGTTTGTTCGCGTCCAGTCCTTCTTAGCACTGGGGAGTTTAGACCCAGGGTTCGTCCAGAGTTGTCCAACAAAAACCCCAAAGCACGCTCTTCCGATCTCAAGGCCGAGGAAGGTCTCACCCGAGATGAAAAGAGGATCAAAAATACCATAAGGTCTTGTGACATGGATGAAGGATAAACACATGAAACGTCACTAGGATTGGCATCCATGTAGCTCATATATGATAAAATATTAGGATTAAGAATTAAAACAATACACACACGTAGTCAATTCATACATAATAGACACATAATGGATCAGAAATGCCATATATTTATTACTAGAAGCATTCTATCACATCAAAGATATACATTGCGTAGGATAGATACATATGATATCCATAAAACTTCATATATATACTATATAAAGCCTCTGAATTACAACATGCTGTGCAATGTGCCCTTTCTCAAAAATCAGATATATAATAGACACAATATTATATTCAATGCATTAAAAAATTACAACAGGCTCATAGTGAGCTTGATACTGAAGACTCAATGAACCTCTTTTTCTAAATGTCCAACTAGTCTCATCAACTAGCTAGCTTTGTTTATGATATCAGAGCTTCCTTTTATAGCTTTCTTTGATGCAAAGCGTTTTCTCTTTATGCTCTTCTCCATTCATTTTTCCGATAAAATTGCCTCGCATTCTTCTGATGTTTGTCAATGCTCCAAGTAGACTTCCTGTATCAAGGGAAATCTTAACGTCAATGCTCCAAGTAGACTTCCTGTATCAAGGGAAATCTTAACTTCCTGGCCAGCTCGTCCGCTGGTGGTCCGAAGTCCTCGTATATTTCTTGTATTAATCATTCGGGGAGATTTCCTGATGATTCATTTCTTGATTCTAGCGGTCATCTTCTTGGTTTCCGGTGCAACTGAAAAAAATTGAACCAACACGTACTAGGTAGTCCTTAAGCTTGGTGCATAATTGACAACAATCGGTCCAATGCACACTCTATGTCATTCCTCACGCATTTACTTAGGCACTTGCAAAATTATGGATTGAGCTAACACAACTTCATTTTTGCGCGTGCACAAAACTTAACCCAAAAGTTTGGGTGCCAACACCCCAGACTTCGTCACCTAGGTCCGTACTAGTATCACTACTTGTATCCCTATTCGACACCATCTCCTCTATGCCACACCTCTTTGCGGGCCTATCCTTGTCTGTGCTCCACTATGGAACGACATACACTCCTACAATACCACCTAGTGTGGTTTATTTTGTCTCCATCTTGGACCTGACCCCTCCTCACATGCCCTTGACTAATTCTTTTCCACCTTTCTCTTCCACTCTTTGTCTTATCTCAACCCTTCTTGCGTACCTCTCAACTCTTTTTCTCCTTTTCCCTTCTAGGTCCATTCCATACCTCACCTCATCTTGATAGTTTTTGTATCCTTCTCATCAGACCCAATCTTTCTCTTTTTTTACTTTTCCTCGTCTTTGCAGAATCCTACTTTTCCTCGTCTTTGCAGAATCCCCCCCCCCCATGCTAGGGGATTTTACTTAGCCATTCAATCGGGCTCCATGAGCATCAACCCTTTCTCTATGAACAACATTTATCCAAAGAAAAATTTGTTCCATCATCCGCATTCTTAGTCCTTCTGCAAACTTTCTTTCTATCTCACTGAAAGAATCAGTGTATTCCACAATGAATTCAATAATGTAGATTTATTTTACTTGAGAAAACCAGAAATCAATAGCTCGAGTCCACTTATTTTCCAATGCTTTCAGTTCTTCAATCTTGGCTTGATCCCAAAACACTAGCTCCAACAACCACAACAGATAATTGGTAACATCTTTCCTCTTTAGCCATTCATGCAACAGACAAGGAAATTTTGCGAAGAAAAGATCATGCATATTTGAGTAAAGATACCTACCTTTCCATTTCTTTGCATTCACCCTCAATCCTTGAGTCTCTCATAGGGAAAACTCATCTTCTTTTGGTTTTATCCAGTCTTGAATTTCCTCCTTAGAAGGATGTCAGCTCATTTTTTTTCCTTCATCGATCTCGACAAGACTTCAGTTATTGGAAACAAAACCATTTGTTGGGTTTTTTCAGTCCATGTTTGTTCGTGTCCAATCCTTCTTAACACCGGGGAGTTTAGACCCAGGATTCATCCAGAGTTGTCCAACAAAAACCCCAAAGCACCAGCATATCAATCCTCGAGCAAGGCCGAGGAAGGTCTCACCCAAGATGAAAAGAGGATCACAAATACCATAAGGTCTTGTGACATGGATGAAGGATAAACACACGAAAAGTCACTAGGATTGACATCCATGTAGCTCATATATAATAAAATATTAGGATTAAGAATTAAAACAATACACACACGTAGTCAACTCATACATAATAGACACATAATGGATCAGAAATGCCATATCTTTATTACTAGAAGCATTCTATCACATCAAAGATATACATTGCATAGGATAGATACATATGATATCCATAAAACTTCATATATTTACTATATAAAGCCTCTGAATTACAACATGTTGCACAATTTTCCCTTTCTCAAAAATCAGATATACAATAGACACAAGATTATATTCAATGCATTAAAACATTACAATAGGATCATAGTGAGCTTGATACTGAAGACACAATGAACCTCTTGTTCTAAATGTCCAACTAGTCTCACCAACTAGCTAGCTCTGTTTCTGATATCAGAGCTTCCTTTTATAGCTTTCTCTGATGCAAAGCATTTTCTCTTTATGCTCTTCTCCACTCATTTGTCCGATAAAATTGCCTAGCATGCTTCTAATGTTTGTCAATGCTCCAAGTAGACTTCCTGTATCAAGGGAAATCTTAACTTCCTGTCCATCTCGTCCTCTGGTGGTCCCAAGTCCTCGTATGTTGCTTGTATTAATCATTCGGGGAGATTTCCCGATGATTCCTTTCTTGATTCTAGCAGTCATCTTCTTGGTTTCTGGTGCAACTGAAAAAAATTGAACCAACGTGTACTAGGTAGTCCTTAAGCTTGGTGCACAATTGACAGCAATCGGTCCAACGCACACTCTATGTCATTCCTCGTGTATTTACTTAAGCACTTGAAAAATTATGGATTGAGCTCACACAACTTCATTTTTGCGCATGCACAAAACTTAACCCAAAAGTTTGGGTGCCAACACCCTCTTCCCTGAATACCATTTAGATATTAACCTTTTAGAAATTCTACTTTTCAGAAATTGTACCTTTTAGAAATTTTATTTCACCTCACAACTTTATCGGATTCTGAAGCCATCTAAGGTTTTACTTCGGGGTTTTGATTTTTGAGAATTTTGGATTTAATTTGACTTTTAGGATTATTTATTTATTTATTGAACATGAACCTTTCAAAAATTTACTTTCACCTCACAAATTATTAGATTTTGAAGCCATGAGAGGTTTTATTTTTTGGACATGATTTCACCTCAGGTTATTTTATTTTATTATATTTATTTTTATTCTATTTTTACTCAGGCTTCTAGGCCAAAATATATCTATATGGGATCAAGGTTCCATGCCTACCCTAACTCACACAAACTACTAAGGGTTGAAAAAACAATATAAACTACTTCAACTCAATTCCCCCAATGCATGTGGGATAATTATTTATGGCTTATGAGATGAATGGCTCAGATTAATCGCATGATGAAATTGATGGTTATTGAGAATCAACTTAAATGGGTCATAACTTATGTTCCAGGATGCCAAATCAGTCAAGAGAGGGCTCGTTGGAAATCTATCAAAGAGGAGAACATGCTAGAAGAGGAATTTGACCTGAAAACCAATGAAAACCAACCATTTAAACCAAAGTTTCAAAAAATTCATAAATTTTCCAACTCACATTTCATTTTTTGTCCTAAATTTTTAGTTTGAGGTCTTATTTGGCCTCATATCGATGCAAGGGACAAATTATGTGAAAATATTTTGTTTGAAACTTAGCAAAGGATGAATGCATTGCAATGTACTACAATGTACATCTTTTGAGGTGAACTAATGTTATCTCTATAGTTAGCATTAGTTTGTTAATATTTTTTTTAGAATTGCATATCCTAAGATTTGTGTCGAATCATCCTATCATACACACCATGTTCTAAGATGATTCATGCAAGATATCAATAGCCATCAATCACCAAGTGTCAACATTGAGCATGGCCACCTGCTCTACTTCATGCAAGATACCAATCTATAATTCTATTGCTCCGATTCAAGAGGAGGACTTATTTATCTGTAATTACTCTTCGTACACACTATCATCAAAGTGAGCACAAGGATATGTTGAGCAAGGCCACCTTATTACTGATACCAATCTATAATTCCTTTGCTCTTATTGAAGAGAAGGACTTTGTTCTCGTAGTTGTTGTTGTCAAAGTGAGCGCAGAGATTTGTTGTATATGTAGGACAAAAGTAATGAAAAGTGAATTTTCAGATCACATTGTCAAAAACAAAATGTCCATTGTTAAATTTACAAATATGCTTGGGTTCAATTTCTCGATTTTTTACATTTTCTTATACATATTTAGGGTTTTCAGTCAATGCATCGATTTAATCTTTTACTGAATGGCTTATAGGTGTGGTTGAAAGTACTAGAGAGGGAGGAAACTGAGTTACTAATGGATATATTTATTTATTAGATCCTCTCCAAAAGTGAGGTCATCAACTGGATAAGATAAAGGCTTAGATGCATTGGACAACAAATAATCATGGTTTTCCCAATGGAACATGAGGACATGAATTCAAATCTAACTATCTAGCAATACAACTAAAAAACATAATGTAATAAGAACATTTTAAATAGTTTTTTGATGCATCTATAAAAAAACATAAATTCAAGCATTTATTTATGAATCTATTACTGTCTTGTTTGTTATCACCCCCTCCTTTGTCGTTGCTTTCTTTTTTTGTAGGGTGATCAACTTAATATCCAACTGGGAACTCTGTATTTGTATATTAATATGCTATATATACATCAATATATAAATGTTGTAACCGAGTCAATTCTCTATTTGTCAGCATGTGTGAGATAATGGGTGTGATATTTGTCAGCATGTGTGAGATAATGGGTGTGATGTTGTTGGTCTGCCCTGTATTTTTTTAAATAATTATATTTTTGATGATTTTATTTACAAGTACAGTGTCACAAAAAATCAATATAACATATCTTAGATCATGAATTCCGACGATAATGTGAAAATTCGAGTGTTCATAATTTTGTAAAATGGAAATGATGAATGAAAGATACATTAGTATTCAATGAAATGGAAATGATGAATGAAAGATACATTAGTATTCAATGAAATGGAAATGATGAATGAAGACCATAAAAAATTAACGTTAATAAGAACTTCATGGCATTCAACGTAAAGAACATACGGAACATGATTTAAAGAGTTCTGGGCACGAAATGCAAAGAACATCGATAGTATGATTTAAAATAAAAAAATCTATTAACCATGCAACCCTACTATGAATAGCCCAGAAAGATCAAATCTATTTTCTTTTGAAGCACCCAACAATTTTTGACACACTAAGGGTTTTCTATATCAAATAGAAAAATAATGAAGAAATATAAAAACTCTCAAATTGTAGCCTAAATAATGCCCACAATCATGCATTTTGAAAGGTACATGAGTGCGAAGAAACAAAATCCTACCACTTGACTTAGCATGCAAAAAAAAAACATTCAAAGGGTCCTTTTAGAGGGTATGTTTTACCTTCTTGCCATTGCTTGTTGAGGTTGAAGGATGAGATTTTTTTAGGGCTCTCTTTTCCTTCAAACAATGTGTCAAAGACCACAATTTTGTGATAAAATCTAGCTTTCTTAAGCTAGAAATCACAATGAATGGAGGCTAAAAGTAAATGGTGAAGCTTGTCTCTCTTTCAACTTGGCTCAAAGTAATTTCCTATTATTGATTACAATGATGACTAAGTCATTTCGACAAAGGTGCAACTCCAAACTCTAGTTCAGAGGAGGAAAACATCATTATGGAAATGCACAAAGGAACCTCTCCTTCATGAGTAATTACCAATCCTCTGTCCATAGTGTTGTAGTGTCCAATTCTAGATGGTGTATGTTTCACGGGGAAGGATGTCAAACATGTGCTGGAAGTGGTGAAGGAATTCTTGATAGCTAATTGTTAGGATATTCAGACACTTAGGAGTTAGATAAGATCAACTTGGTCTAATGTGTTGCTAGGTTAAAGTGTGTTTCTTTAGTATTCATTAGTATGCATTTATAGTTATGTAATCTGACAACTAAAATATGTTCTAGACATAGAGTGATACGATGACTAATATTCTCCTTGATCTTAACAACTACATTGATCTATGGATTAACACCTAATTGGTCCATGATATCTATTTAAATAGAATGTAGAGTCATTTGTTGATGATCGATTGTGAGAAAATATATTGTAATATTTTTCTTTTGCATTAATAAATTGCCTTGAGTGGCCATGTTGGCTAGGGCTGTGGATATTTCCCCCTTGTGGTTTTACCATGTAAACAAATTAGTGTATTGATATCTAATTTGGTTGTGTGAGTGGTTACTGAAGGTGTTCATCCTCTGTTATATCTAATTTGGTTGTGTGAGTGGTTACTGAAGGTGTTCATCCTCTGTTGGAATACCCTATATTTTCAAACATTGTATTAGAGCCCTTTGAAGACCCACTCCCATTGTAGATTGAGATATTGAAGTTGTGTTGCCACATCTCTGGTTTATGCTATTTCCATACATTTTTTGGCCAAGAGGACTATTATATTGTGTCTAGAGTGCTCATTTCAGTTAGAAACTCTTTTCGTTTCACTCAAAGGTTTCCATTTTCCTAAGATACGACCATTTCAATTAGATCTAGAGGTTTAAAGCCTAAATACACCCTCTTTAAAATTCTTTTACAGAGATAATATTTTATTATTTTTGTTTATGGGTTTCTACTCTTTCCGGTGTGTGTATGTTCTTTTCCTTGCACTATGTGCGATCTCAACAAATCAAAAACAAAGAAAAAAGTGTTTTTTTGTTTGTGTATGCTCTTTGACATGCACTATGTGTGATCTCAACAAATTAGAAACAAAGAGAAAACTTGCACTATTGAGAAGAAAATTATATTTTGTGTGAATGCATTTTTTTTAAAGTACACACCTTGAGGAAGAGCTCCAATAACAACAATAACATCCCCTATCATCCTCCATGAGATTATAATGTCTTTTGTACTAGCTCACTTGGTTGAAATTTACTTTATTTAGTAAGAGGTATTGAGTTCAAGTCTATTTTTTGCTACTTTTTGAAAAAGTTTTTTCATTCATTTTAAAGTGCATTTCACTTAAATTATAAAACTGAATCATTATAAAGTAATTTTAATAAATTTTTTTAGTTACTTTTTCCATGCAACTTTAATTTACAAAGTAAATTCATTGTAAAAGTGATTCCTACTTATTCTATAAAAGTGGGTCACGTCATAAGTAACTTATTTGTAAAAGTGAGCTTATAGGAAAAGTCAGAGGAGTATCACCACGTGGATGAAATTCTACTTTCCACAAGGCTCTTTGGTTACCATTTATGTTTTTTTTCAAAAGGGCATATTTTTCACATTCGAATTCCGTTTTCAGTGTTGTTTTTTTAAATAGCATATTTTTTCGAGATATTTTCATCCATACCATCCATTTCATCTTTTGAATCCATATGATTTGCATATTTTAATATGGCTTCTCCAAGCAATATTTTGCTTACCAGTACCAACTACTTCTCATGGAAATCCAATATGGAGGATGTACTAAGAAGTAAATGAGTGTACCGGATTACCGTGGACTAAGAATGATGAAACACGTGGACTAATTAGAATGTCCATCTCTTCTGATTTAAGGTTTCACCTTAAGGGAATTGATGACCCTGTTGAAGCTTGGGAAAATCTTCAAGCTGTGTTTGATAAACATAATATTATTCAAGCCCGCCTGATTGAAAATCAATTAATGACTTTAAGTCTCAATGATTTTCCTTTCATTTAAGATTATTTATCTAAGTTCAAAGCACTTAGAATTTTATGTATAGACTGTAAAATAGATCTGAAGGATGATCGATGCATATATGTTAGTCTTGCTAATCTTGGAGAAGGAAGGAGGAATTAGAGCCTATATACCCTTGATGTGTCATTAGGTTAAAGTGTGTTTCTTTAATATGCATGAGTAGTTATGTAATCTAACAATATCGAAATGTTCTAGACATAGAGTGATCTAATGTATCATATTCTCCTCGATCTTAATGGCTACATTGATTTGTGGATTAACACCTAATTATTCCATGATCTCTATTTAAAGAGCATGGAGGGTCATTGTTGATGATTGATTATGAGAAAATATCTTATAATATTTTTCTTTTCATTAATAAATTGCCTCAATTGGCCACGTTGGTTGGGGCAATGGATGTTTCCCCATTGAGGTTTTACACATAAAAACATCGGTGTGTTGATCTCTGATATGGTTGTGTGAGTGGTTACTAAAGGTGTTCATCCTATGTTGTAATACCCTCTATTCTCAAACCACGATAGCCCCAACAAAATGGATAGAACTATGAAGCCCTTATCTAACAAACCACCCTCCATTCCACCTAGGGAACAAAGTCCACTCGAAAGTACTAAGGTCCCTCCTTTAGCCATTCCATTAAAGAAATCATTATGGAGGTCAAGTGATTGTAGAGCACCCAAGCAAAGACATTTTTGACCTATATTCTAAAGAATATCAATACCAGTAAAGTTGGGTCTCAAAATAGAAGTCATCTTCGAAATTTCAATATAATAGGTTCTTACCAATGATCCTAC
>CBVK0101838911.1:0-10184 GCA_900067695.1 Picea abies
ATCAAAAGGTTGTTCGGCCATAAATGTAGAGGGTTTCTCTACACCATATAGGAAAGAGTATGAAATAGTCTAATTGGGCCTCTTTTCTAGGTTAAACCCATGTTGTTGATGCTTGGGTATTTTCCCCATCAACTTGAAATTAGCCCTCCTATTCAAGAGCATCCTATGATGAACTTGTTTTAAAAGTCCTTTCATAATCGATTAATCAATAATAAAGATTTTGTAATAGAAGTGGTAGAGCAAAGATCAATATCCCCTTAGCTTGACAGAAGTGGTGATCAATATCAATGCATATAGGAAATTTGTGGTGAAATATCTCAAAACTGATAAATGGATATGCAAGAGTGTATAGTGAGCACCTTGAAAAACACAACTCCTAATGCTTGCAACATTGTCTAGACGAGGGAGAAATTATGTTTCTTTTTCCAAACCTGTAAAATGAGTATAGTATAGTTTAATAAAGATATTTTCCTATTATTTTATATGGTTTTATACTTTATCAAAAAAAAATCCAAGACTTCACAATGTTGTATAATTCAGTGAAAGATTCACCAAGATTTTATAATTTAGTGAAAGATTTTACAAGATTATATATTCCAGTAAAAGATTTGCCAAAAAATCATGTATACATATATGATAAAATAACCTTCAAATTTTCCTATGTATCATGGGGATTCACCATTTATTATATATACAAATCTAAGGGGGGTTCATACAATTTCCCCTAAAGGAGGACATCGTCAAGATAATAGACCAATTCTCAAATAGGATAATTATAATTGCAATATATTTATGGTGCTTATTAAGAACATTAATATGAAAACCTATGTTGAATTACTTCAACATTCCCTTTGTTGATTTAGTGGGTATGCTAGTAATACGAGACACAAGTTTACACGTGTTCATAACTTAATTACTCTTTAAAACCTCCTAACACACAAAAATTATAATGACCTTGGTATTTTCATTTCTGCCATGTTTAAATATAAAAATCACATTGTAAAGAATATTTAGGTTAATTCCCCATATTTATTTGAGAGACATTATTTCTCTTACAGGATGGTAAACAACAACATCGTCATCAAAATGAAATGTTTAAAGGAAAAAAAAAACTAACATAGATCTATTTTAACCCAAAACTTTAAATGACAAAATAATTAGTCATGATTTTTTTAAATGTCTCTCTATTCTTATTAAATCTAAGAATGAATTTTTTTCACAATAATAATTGTTTTATATTATCAAAATTGTTGCATCTAGAACCATTCAACATTCTTATATATTTTTAATTTTTTGAATATTTCTACTTTTTATATATGTTTTTGTTCGATGAGGAATGAAAGAAGGAAAAAATGACTTAAGTAAAGGGTTTAAAGAACATTGTTTTCGAGAGATAACTCTCAGGAAAAGTATAAGAAAGCACCACTATAAGTCCATTAGCCAAAGAATAATCCTACAGGAAAATGACTTTAATAGGGATATTTTTTGAAACAGAGAAAAAAAATATAACAGAAAGAAAAAGAAAAAGAATAAAAAAAAAAAAAAAAAAAATAAAAAAAAAAAAAAAAAAGCTGCACGAAATACATACAGACATTTTCATTTCAATAGTAATGAACGATATAACTAATTCTATAATAAATTAATGTAATTAATAGCAAAGATCTAATTACAAAACATAAATAACAAATAGAACAGAAAATGCATTTACATATTTGCTAACATTTATAACAAAGTATTTCAAATAAAAAACAAAGATAACTTGAGCATAATTAGAAATCTTTAATATACATTATGAGCAAGCCAATAATAGTAGAATAACCCACCAATTAAGTTGATCCACAATGTTTCTTCAGCAAAATGTTCTTGGCCTCAAGAACGCTTATGAATTAAACTTAGAAATAATTCACCATATTAATCATCATCGTACTATGGCAGCCAAAAATCCCTTTCAAATTATTCAATTTACATATTTATACAATAATAAAGTGGTACTCTTTTTCTGATTTAACCTTGAAGTGAGTTAGGGCTTAATATATTTACATTTTCTTGATCATAATTCTTCACATTTTCTTGATCATATTTCTTCCCTTGAGTAAACAAATAATTACATAAACCTAAATGGGTAAATACATTTTGTTCCCTGGGCATTTCAAAATAGGAAGTTTGCATTCACATATTTTGATGTACCTTTTATATTTTAGGAAAAGTACCCTTAAATTGAGTCACATTACGAACTTCAGAAGTTAGAAATTCCTGCAGATGACCATAGTCCAAGGAAGAGATGACTTTGAACTCTCTCTCATGCTTATGAATATCCTCTTTAAATTGGTTAAATACCTATGTAGTTGGAAGAATAGTTTTCATGGTATTGTGGTATCTTCCATCAAATCCCAGATTTTAATAAATGCAAGCCACTCCTCCTCTATTTGTTTCTAGGATTCATGTGTGATTCTTCCCCAACGATTAATTCCTTGGTCTAGTGCATATAGTTTGTGTTTATTGAGCAACTTGATATTATGCTCGTCATGCCCTCATGCCCTCTGCTTTTTTGAATTTTATTAGTAAAGTTCAATTGATCCTGAACTTTTCCTTGCCACTCCTTCCATATCAAGTTTTCTTTATACTATATAGGAAAGTTCCATACCTAATTCTTGTACATTTAAAACCTTGGAAATGAAATATTTTTTAATTTGAAAATTGATTTTTTCCTCTTCCAAAAATTATTCAATAAAATTGCTTACCATGTTTTGTGTAATATTTGACTTGATTTTCCAACAATGCAATTTGTTTTCCAAGACTTTGAATCTCTTCTGCTTCAACCTTGGATTTATCCATGGTAGCATGAGAGATAGCTAACCCAATTGATAGGAGATCATTGAGTGTAGCTATTTTTGTGCCTATCATTTTCCCCTAAGTGGTACATAGGATAGAAGTATCCAGGTCCACTTTCTTCCTATTTTTTTTTTGTTTGACTGTGGCCTACTTCCTTCTATTGTAAGAAATCATCTCTAAGTCAACTACCTCTTCCATAGGATCTAGTATTGGTTGATCTCCCCGAGATAGGATGTTCTCCAAACTCCCTAGAGTGAGCACTAGCACCATAACAGGTTCTTTACCTTTAATTGTACCTGATTTAGGGATAACAATATTCTCCACAGTCAAATCTATGGAAATATTGGGAGATGGTGTTGCTTGTTTTTGTGGTTGTTGGTCTACAGGTTTCTCTGTCTATTGTTACCTATGAATGGGTGATTGTTGTGTCTTAATAGCAGTAATTTATTTAACCTTTGCTTGATCATTTGCTTCTTATTGGAGCCTCTCTTTTTTCTTTCTACTTTCTATCTTCCTCTTCAATCTTGGCCTTTTCTTCAACTTCTAGTCTCTCCTTTCCTTTCTTCTCATTAACCTATTTCTATTTTTGATCTTCTTCCTCTTCATTTGTCTTTTTTTTATCTCTTCCTCTTTTTGTTGTCTCCTTTCTTTTTATTCCCTTGCTTTTAGCTCTATCTCTTATTTTAATCTGACCTCTTCAACTCTCATTTTCTCTTATTTTTCTTCTTTCCTCTTTCTTTCTACATCAGCCAACTATTTCTAATGACCTCCATTTGGTCATTTGATGTCATGCAATAGAAGGAGGGAAATATGGAGATCTCAATTTGGATTGAACATCTTCCCAAACTATTTCATTCTCAAATGGGATATGACTCACCCATTGCTCATGAGTGTATGGCTAGGTCAAAGAAACCATCTCACAATGTTTGGTAACAAGACCAAATGGATCATGTCTTCTGAATTGAACTTGGAGAAGCCTATACTCTAACATAGAGTTTGTTTCTTATCTAACATGCTTATGATTGGCTAAATTATAATGTCCCAAGTTGAAATTGTATGGAACGAAACTTTTATTTTTAGCATCTTTAAGTAGAGAAGCGTTAAAATACTACAATATGGTCTGGCAATCTATCTCACTCAAGATAATTTTGTTAGGCACATACTTGGGTATTGAGTGTGGTGTTGCAGTTGCACCATAGATTCTAAGATAGGTATATTTTTCTTCCAAGTACCAATTACCAATGCATTTTACTAGCCTCATATCTTCCTTGGTAAGCCTTGCACACTTTTTATAGAAAATGAACCTATAGAGAGGAACTAAAAACAAACCACAAATCCTTGTATAATTATTTTTATATTTATTCTCCTAAATTACTTGGTAGTAAACATGGATTGGAGACTCAAATATGTGTCGAATCCAATTCACACTAGGAAATATATTGGTTACACAAACAACATCCATAAGATAAGAGGCCATGTAAAATGTGGGCACTACTCTTGGTTTAGCTTTGGACTTATGTGCCATTTATATCATTATATTCAAAGAATGAGAAAGAATAGTTTCCCAAATAAAGATATGGCACTTAATAACCATTGTATAGGCTAATGGAAACCATGCATCTTTAAAGTGGGTGAAATTTTGTTCACCGTACAATCTAGCTATTACAACCATTATATAGAAATAAGGTTACCTCAAATTAGTTATTGAATATATATACCATTTTTCTTCCCAAAAAATCTCTTATCCTCGACCCAGCAGCTGGAGAGGATCTCCTCGATGTCATGTTATTTATTAAACTACTCCACAAAACATGTCATCATGTGTGTCCCTAATAGTATCAGTTTGTAATATTTTTCCAATTCAGATAGTAGGTAAGACCCTATGCATCTTTCCTCCTCATTCAAAATGGTCCTATGCTTCTCATCTATGTGATCAATTATCCAATCAAGAGATTTTGAGCAGAGTTCTAGTTGTGACAGAGTGTAAGTGATATTTTTGTATGTTAATTAAAACTAAATCATTTTCACCCCTCATCTTAGGATCACTAGGAGGGATTACATCTGGGTATTCTTCTTCATGAAATATCCTAGGAAAGGGAGATGGGGACCTATTATCTATATGAGAATCAATATCTCTGTAAATTGGTTTCACTGAGTTTGAAGTATTCTGAACATTCAATTTCAATGGGACCATGTTCTACATGTTCTGTGTGTTCAACAAGTTGTTTCCCTTTAGGGTATTTCTTGGGTGTTTTGGATGAAGACCTCTTAGGAGGCATTATATCTTAGGAGAAAAAATAAATTGAATATTATAGGAAATTTTTTGTCAATTTGCAAAAAAAATGGTATTTCTAACCTAAACTAATTCCAATAAATAAAATGTATAATGACTACTTGCAAATAACTTCAAAAGAATATTATTTTTATTTTCTTTTGGAAACAGAATTTATGGTTTTCAATTTATCAAATTGGATACAACAAAATAATCATTCATTTGCAAACTACAAAGAAAGAATTTGGAGCATACTTGGATGATGAGCAGAAAATTGTTCTATAAAAAAGAAATGCAAGCAAAGTGTTAACGCCGTGAGTATATTCAATCAGTCCTTGTACTTTTTCAGTAGGATACAAGGAAATAGGTATTCAAATAGTTCTCTAATAACTAAAATTAATTATGCACCAGTGAATAAAAAACTAATGACTAGGATTCAAGTGGGATCAAACCTTAGTTCACAACACAAGTTTAAACAACAAATTTCACTTCTAGACCTGATAATTCCCCACTGTTGCATAAATCAACTTTTAATAGAAAAAGAAACAAAATCTTGCACCATCATGACTAAATCATGTTGGAAGATTGGTTGTAATTGATGTTAACTGCAACAAATAGAGCGTGGGTCTTAAAGCTCAGGAGAGATAGAACATGTAGAGGATACATGAACAGAAGGAAGAGCACATGGAAGAAGCATGATTGGATCGAAATCCTTACAGAAGTGCATAAGGAAAACCTGTTGACTTAACAGAGAAGTTATGTTACATTTTGGAGAAACCCTGACCGTTGATCATTAATCACTGGTAAGGATCAACGATATTTCATCATCGTCAAAAAACATGGTGTAAATCCACAAGAACCATATATATATAGGCATATTAAGTCCCAACCGTCATATCGAGAGTGATAATCCTCAATCATAGATCAAATCCAATCATATTTTGGCGATTTCGCCACTTCGGTGACTATTGCAAATAAGGTAGAGGTACGAAGCTATGAAGTGTCAAAGCACGGAAATCCCACCAACTCTTAGATTGAAGGAAGAACTTAGGAATAACCGATTCGTTAGATTAAGCGGTGGAAGGATAGTGTAATCACTTCGACATGTATAACTCCAAGGGAGTTGAACAACTTTAGAGTTGTAATATCCTAGAATCTTGGACTACCGAAACCCTAAAGACCGTTGATCTAATATCCTTTGTGATATTTCTAGACCGTATGATCGATGGGAAACATGGTGAAAAGGGTGATTAAGTCACATCCATCAATTTCACAAAGATTAAATAATAGTCATTGATCATGGTCATTCGATGTTAACCCTTCGGACATAAAGAAATTTGAGTCGGCTAGAAATCTCGAAGGCCAAAATAGTGAAATAGTTAATCTAAGATCCCTTCGGGACCTTTCTCAACCATTTGATCAAGCATTCTAGAGCAATGATCTAGGAGGGAGAGATGTGCCAGAAGACAAAGATGACACGTGGCCCAATCAATTGGTGACAAGTGTCAAGTCCCATTTGGCACATAAGTTCTGCAAGAGTCATGAATCAAGGTGATATGTATCTCCACATTAGCAAGACCATATCAGAAATGGGTGACACATGGAACACATACCATGGGTCCAATTCAACCTAGGAGACGTCAGCATGCCACGTCACTTTGGGATTTTATCTCTCTGGGGATGTCTAGTCTCTCTTACCAGCTAAAACACCAAATTCCCAAAATCCTGAAGGCCCCAATAAAAAATGAGGATCGTCCATATCAATACTTGATCAATTCATCGTCGTTGGATTAAGATATTGGAAGGATAGCGTAAGGGGTACTATCAACCGGCAACAATCGGTTTCCTACACTTTATGACCACTTCGGTAGGTCAAACTCCTGAAGAGTGCAAGGATAGCTTGAAGGTCGAAGTCTAGAGGACTAAGTTCCAACACCGATATCATAATAAGGTTCTATGCAGAAGAATAAGGGTGGAAAGAGAAAGAACTAAAGGAACAACGCTTAGAGTGGATAAGCCCATGGTTTCGAGCCCACGGTCACAGGGAAATTGGATTGAAGGAATATCCTATCTGCAGAATTCGAATCTGGAAACAAGAAAACATTTTGTGAAGGAATAAAATGATAAAACGAATTTGAAGGGATTTAAAGTCTTTTAAAATTAAAATCAAATATTAATAAAACATAAATGTCACCATTAATTTTGAGTAAATAAAGAGGTGCAATGGTTCATTATTAAAAGACACAATGGTTAAAATTCATACCTATTGAAATACTATATAAACCATAAATTGTGGTGGAAAGAGTGTGTCTTTGTAGTCTACATCAGAAGATCAAAAGAAGGAGAAGAGTCCAAGGTGTCTTTGTAGTCTACATCAGAAGATCAAAAGAAGGAGAAGAGTCCAAGAAAGAAATTGTCAACATTTTATGCAGTGAGGGTGGTAGAGACAAGCTCAGGAGGATTGTATTCCTCTACAGTTTGAAGCATGTATTACAAGGGAGTTGTTTCTTCCTTAGAGTTAGTGCTCTGAAAAACAGAGGATTGGTTTCCTCAACATGTTGGTGCTTGTGAAATAGGGAGTTGCAGTCTCCTAGAGTTGGTGCTCTAAAACAAAGGGATTGGTGTCTCCTAGAGTTGGTGCTCTAAATTAATCTTTCACATAAACTTGTAATTTCTATTTGAAGTTTATATTTATTTTTAATGCTAATTACTTATGTTTCTTGTTGATCAATAGAATTAATCAATAATTATTTAAGATTGTTAAAAATTAATCAATATTGATTCACCTCCCCCCCTCTCAGTATTGAACTACATTCCAACAATTGGTATCAAAGCGAGTTCCTTCACCATAATTTAACCACTAGAAGGTAGATTCTGGAAATATCAAATGGATCAGCAAGAAGGAATGTCCTCCAACAGAGCACCATTGTTTAAAGAAAATGATTATGATTTATGGAGTATAAGAATGAAAATCTATCTGATGGCCCTTGGCTATGATGTATGGAAACTTGTTGAAAATGGTTACACTGCTCCATCTACCCCACCTACTAATATTTCTTCAAAGAAGCTCTGCAATGACAAGTCAAGAGTTGTTAATGCGATTCTTGGAGGATTACAAAATCATATATTTGTAAAAGTGATGCATTGTAAATCAACTAAGAAAACTTGGACAAACTGAAGATCATCTATGAAGGAGATGGAAAGGTCAAGCAAGAAAAAATTCAAACATACAGAGGGAATTTTGAGAGTCTGGAGATGAAATAGGAAGAAAACATTGCAGAATACTTTCAAGGAGTGGATGAAATAGTCAATTCAATCAGAGCATTAGGAGAAGAGCTAGATGAAAATATCGTTTTCCAAAAGGTGCAAATATCATTACCAATGAGATATGATGCCAAGGTATCTACCTTGGAAGATCAAGAATACCTTGAAAACCTTACAATGGATGAACTTCATGGGATTCTTATAGCCTATGAAATGAGAAATGGATGAACTTCATGGGATTCTTATAGCCTATGAAATGAGAACCGGGCAAGAAAAGTCATCAAAAAGGGAAATAACCTTCAAAGCATCAAAAGAAACAAAGAACCATAAGCATGTGCTAAATGAAAATCACTTAGACATATCAGATGAAGAAGAGGCCAACTTTATAAGGAAACTCAAGAAAGGAACTTGTAAATACAAGGGAAAGATTCCTCTAAAATGCTTTAATTGTGGAAAGGTTGGACATTTTTCTTCCAAATGTCCCTATCCAAAACAAGAAGAAAGTGATGATGAAATAACTTTCAAGGGACATAAAAAGGGAAAAAACAAAAACAAAAAGAATAATACCTTTTACACCATAGAGGATAGCACTTCATCTAAAGAAAGTGAAGATGAAGAGTTCAAACATCTATTTATGGGTATAGAAACCCAAGATAATATTTATAAAAATACTTTTGAGATTGAGGAAAATGTTGAGGTTGAAGGAGAAGTAGACTTAGAAGCAGAACTAATCAGTGCCTTGGATAAACTTAGAAAGTATAAAAAGAAGAACAAGTTATTGAGGGGACAACTACTAGAATTTTAAGAAGCACAACAATTAAGAGAAAAGAATGTTTCAAAAACCATCAAAGAATTAGAGCAAATTATCATTGACCTAAAGACTCAACTTCAAGAAGCCAAGAGAAATGAAGAAGTCTTGAATAAACAACTCAATGAAAAACAACATGATTGTAAGAAGCTAGAGACTGAAATTGTTCAACTAAAGAGGGAACTTGAGAAAGGAAACAACCAATCAATATTTGAAAATAATTCAAAAATATTGAATGACATTCTTAAAAGTCAAAGATCACCAAACGATAAGACAGGATAGGGATATGATCAAGATTCAACCTTTGCAAAACAGAAGACTAAAAAACAAGCAATCAGTTATGCAGATGCTCTTAGAAGCCCCTCAAAAAGTGAATATAACAAGGGGAAGATGGTACCATTAAACATTATTCCTAATAAACAGAAATTAACACCCCCTACAAAAGAAAAAAAAGACAAAAATAATATAGTGACCAGAAGGACTCCCCCCAATAGATATCAACATATCTTCCTTGGATATTGATACTCTTGCAATAATTTTTTACATAAAGCAATACATTGTAAACCCTATAGAAATTACAATCCTAAAAATGTCCAAAGATATAAGAACAACAAGAATAATGCAAAGAAAAGAAACTATAATTCATTCTCTCCTTTACAATATTACAATGTTGAATGTCACAAGTGCAAAAATTATGGTCATAAAGCCAGTGAGTGTAGATTTCCAATGCAATCCTTGAAGACAAGTATTCCCAACAATAAAGATAGAAAGATATGGAAAGAAAAACATGTGGAAGAAAAGTTAACAGAATCTAAAGTAGCCCTCTATGCCAAGAACAAAACTTGTCAATGGTATATTGATAGTGGATGCTCTAAGAATATGACAGGAGATAAAAGAAAAAAATTCAATCTCACAAAGAAGGAAAAAGGAAGTGTCACATTTGGAGATAATGTATCTACCAAAATACTTGGAAAAGGCACAGTCACTTTGGAAAACAAGAAAAATAAA
>CBVK0101838935.1:0-20753 GCA_900067695.1 Picea abies
TTCAACACAATAATAAATGCAAGAAATATGACAATAAAGACAAATAAATAACTAAGATAACACACTATATTTATATATAAATAAATATACATGAGACTTTATAAATATACACTAGATTTACATATACATAAATATTATGGGGCTTCATAAATATACATATATCTTGAACTAGTTACATAAATTACCATCAATTATACAAACTTTTAACATATCTGTTTATCTATTATGGTTGATGACTCCCATAAATACACAAGAATGGTCCATCCAAATAGATGAATAAATACAAGTATTATCCACCATGCACTAAGCCAATGATTGACTTAATGCATGGTTTTACAGTTTTGTGAGTCCATTCCATAGATCCCATGCCCATCAAATGTTATTATATATACAGTTTTGTCAGTGCATGGATCCCAGTAACATATCAACCTGCGTTACCTGCCCAAACTTTGTTACCGTCTGCAATCTCGTTCATCTGTTGATTGAAATAGAGAGGTACGTTCTGTATTGCACCCCTAACCAGGATTGGAATTTCAAATCCTAACAGGCCGTCAAATTTGACGGTTTCCGTATATTATATACCCATTTTGATATATTTAACAAAAGACATCGACATTTTGCGGAAATTTTTAGTATTTGACAGACAAATCACCCCGTGACGGGCAATTTGCCGGTCAAATTTCATCCCTGGGCCCTAACCCTCTCCTCGAATTTGGTTTCACGTGGTCAGTCAAATTTGTTCAAAAGCTCCAGGCCCGCCCTTCTTTAACGCTCCTCTAATTTGCTCTCCCGCAGTCATTCAAATTTTTCGAAATCTCCAGGCCCGCCTTCTTGATTTTGAAATTAAAACAGGAAACATGGTATTGGGATTCGAAGCTGGGTATGGCCGGCTCAGCTGCGACGGCAACAGGATCATCTGCTGCAGGTTGGCGAGAAAATTATGAGTAAATGGCATTGTACTTGGTAAACTGAAAATGTATTAGAAAATTTAATTTCCAGTTAATTGGCATTGTACTTACTTAGTTTTTAAAATGAGTAAATTAATAGGTATTACATGTAAAATTATTTGGATATATGAGAGGGACAATCTCATTTTTATTGTATTTTTTTAATATATTAAAAGGCGCATTCAAGATATATGTCAAGATATCTATGAAATATTAGTTTATCATTATAATTAAAATAATGATTTTTTTTATATATAGATATAGTTAAAATAATATATTAAAATTATTGAGAAATATGAAAAAGATGATATTATTTTTTTTAATTTGATTTCATAGTTATAGTGGAAAAAATGTCCAATATATATATAATATTTTAGTTGACATAAGAACAATATTTAATATATTATCAAAAATATATATATTTGAAATTATTTTAAAATATCTCTTTTAAAATTTAGTGTGTATTTTAAGCCATTCATTTATAATTTATTTTTTTACTTAGCTCTTATTTATTTTATTTATGATTAATATTTCATAAATTTAAATAATACATTTAGAATTCATTTCATTATATTATAAGTTGTTCAAATAAACCGAATAATTTAGTGTGTATTTTAAGCCATTCATTTATAATTTATTTTTTTACTTAACTCTTACTTATTTATGATTAATATTTCATAAATTTAAATAATACATTTAGAATTCATTTCATTATATTATAAGTTGTTCAAATAAACTAAATAAAAAAGTTATGAAATTAATACCAATAAAATAAAATACACTACATTATGTAAACAAATTAGATACTATTTTTTTTTCATTTTATTTAGGAAAATAATATATTTATTTTTAAAATATTTTGTTTTTTTAAATTTAAATTATTTAATATATTAAAAAAAAATCATATAAATATTAACAATATTGTTTGTTGAAATTAATAATAATTTATAATAAAAAAAAATTTAATTAATTTGTTGTTTTACTTTATGGAAATGAATTGTGTATTGTTTGTTGAAATCAATAATAATTTATAATAATAAAAAAATTAATTATTTTGTTGTTTTACTTTATGGAAATGAATTGTGTATAAGTTTTATGGACGTTTTTAAACTTACTCACAATTCATCTCCAAAAAATAAAACAACATAATGAATAAATGTGAAAGCTTACACTTTATTTTTAATTTTTAATTATGTTGTTTATGAGATTTAATAGCTTAGAAAAAAGATTAGTGAGTCCACTTTTTCGGAGTCATGTTTTATTTTATTAAAATCACAAATTATACAAATTCTTTCTTCGAAGCATATATTAGGTCTTCTCCACTTTTGAGTTTTACAACTCAATATGTTTTAGGTCTTGTCCACTTTTGAGTTGTATTATGATTTTTTCTTAATTTTAGAATATTTGTTTTCTTTTTTATCCTAGAAACAATAAGTTTTTATAATGTAACTTGGATTAATAACCTCTTTATAATATACCAACATTTTATTATTCTCAATTTCTTTATAATATCATAGTTTTTATTTAAAGTTATTTATCATAATACTATAAATGGTGTTGATATTATGAAGGGTATCTTCTACTACCCCACAACAATGCAGCCAAGAAGTAGCATCTCTAGTTCACCCTTTCTTTCTCATTGAGTGACCTTTACTAATAATCAAGCTTTGAGAGGAAGCTTCGCTTTTTACATTGTATCCAAATTGCACACTAAGCACCATATCATAGAATTACTCTCCACATGTGGATGACTAATTCCTAAGAGAAGGATAGGGTAAGGTGTACTGCCTAAATGATTATTTATTATAAACAAATCTTCTAAATTTGCTCGATTTTCCTTGAAATCACTCTACAAATTCTACAAACCTTGACTTCACATCAATATAGAATCAGTAAGCTAATAAGCGTGTCAAAGAGAAACTTTATTTTTTGTCAAAACTACAACTCAACTTCATTCAAATTATCTTTAAAGACAAATATATCTTTCCAACCTCCAGTGATCCTTCATTCAACACTACAATTCCACTTTAGCTTATGATGACTGTTAATTCCAAAATATTTGTATGAAGGGACTTCTTGCAAGTTCTAGTTATCACAAGCAAACTTAGGGTATGTGGCATGACAAGATTTGTTGATCATTGTCTTTGTTTTAGTGGTATTCACAATCATCCTACAATTAGTGTACAAATAGTTAATAATGTAAAGTTGATTTTGAAGGTCAAAAGTATTCCTTACTAAAGAAACAATGCCATCTACATAAAGGAGGGTGATAACTAGCCTTGCAAGATCAATTTCCACACACCTTCTTCCTCTAGGAAATATTATAACTCGTCTATGTAAATTTAAAAAAAAATAGGGGACTATTAGCTTCTAGGTTACTCCAAAAGTGGTTTTAGCTAGCTAGGAGAGCAATAGGTCTCCTAGGCCAATGGTGATTCTACATGGGCATATGGATGTCTCAATTTAGTGGATGTTTGATATTGGATAGAGTGCTAACATAGTACACTTACCTAGGAGTTTATTCTCCCATGTGGCATGATCACTAACCCATCGGATGCACATAATGGTGGTCTTGGTTACTTGATTATAAGAGGTACCTACCTAGGAGGATGAGTGCTAGGAATTTGGAGGGAACTTAGTCCCAAGAGAATATGACCATGTTGCATACACATGGATGTTGGATACTTACCCTGAGAATGCTTTCATTGAGGAGCATACTTCATAGATGTTGGTTGTGGACCCAACCATATATGTAGAAGAGAATCATTAGAAAAAGTAACTACATTGGCACACATTGGGAGGAACAATTAGTAGAAGAGGACATGTGGCACAAATATGGAAGACGGACACCTTGCATGAGGACACTTAGGGAATGAACTTCCTTATAAAAGGTGGTGTTGGGCTAACAACTAGTTGGATAGGGAAACATCTTAGAGGAGGGGTGTTTGGCCCAAAGGGGCATCATGCTTAGAGGGAACAAGACCTTGGGGTTGGGTAAAACCATAGTATGATACTTGTCATCCTTGCATTGTAGATAAATCCATGAGGGGTCACTTTCTTGACATAGTTCTAGGTTTACTTTATTGAGTAGTTGGGGGTGTTAGTGGTAAACCTCAACATAGTAGTGACTGTACACTACTGCCAGTTGTACCAATCTGTTAGGATTCATGTCAGGTTCTTTCTTTTCTTGTTTCCCTTGAGCTTATTTAGCTCAATTGTTTTCCCTTAATGAAATTTTCTCTACACATTCTCGTTCCCAATCTGTCTACTCTGTTTTCTTGTTTCTTGCACAATTTCTTCTTTTGTCATGGTATCAAAGCGCGAGAGGTAAGAATATTTATATAGCTTTGAGATAATTCCACTAAAAGAAGTGTTGGAGACATCACAACGCATGGAGGTAGCCATACAGAAGGAGATTCAAAGTTGAATAATTTAAGACTTGGTGGAATCCTTTCTTCAAGCAGAAGATGTAGAAGTAGAAGATGAGAAGGTACAACATCCATTAGATCAACCACGACAACATATTTACGCCATTAGATCAAGTCTATATAGGATGAAGATCACACAGAGGAGCCGAACAGACAAAACCATTAGATCTGGGTACGAGTGATAGTAGTCATTAGATCAAGGAAAGGTTAAGTCATGACCGTCAAATCTCAATGAAGCAAAATCGACGACAGAGAGCCATTGCAGAAATCACAAATGAAATTAAAGAGGGTGCAGGTTTGAAGTCCACAATACCTCAGGATCGTTGATTTTGCTAGATAAATAGATCAACGATAGACATCAACCCCACTACGGATGAGCATCTTTACATTCCAGAGATCAGGAAGGAAATTAAAGTGTGAGCAAGTTTAATCTCTGTAGTCAATCGTGGTCGTCGATCTTCACTTTCCATTTAAACACAACCTTCGATATTACAAATTGAGATAAGAACCTAAAGGTTTAACTCGATGTCATAGCTCCTGGTCACATGTAGAGAAGACAGAGGGGACTTCGCATATTTAGCGAATCTCCTTAAGTTACGAAGCCCAGAACGAATCTTGTCTGTCGATCTAGGTAGAGGATGTGTGTCAACAGATTCTACAGTCCGAAGCAATAGCACTATGAAGGACCTCGATTGATAAGGTGTCTAGGTTCCAGAGGTCTCAGAGATTTGAAGTGACTCTGGACTATTGGATCCAATAGACACATTTCAGATGATCTTTGTATTCGACGATTTTGTACTTCGGAGGAAGTAGACCACATGTGCTAAAGGATACAAGTTGCTCAAAGCTCCAAAGATCTGGAGTAACTCCAAGACGTTGATCACATTGGACATGTGGAAGCCATCTGGCAGTTTGAAGATTTGAAACTCCGAGAGAATAGTGAAGAAGTGACATAAAGATCCCTGAAGGCCGAAGCCCAGAGTGGATCCTGATCACTCGTTCTAGAACACACATGGACCCCCCGGGATATAGCCTTCACCACTCCGAAGGTTTGCGCGTGTTAGAAGATGGGCACACCGAAAAACTGAATTTCTGGAAAGAATTTTGGTCATTGGTCATATAAGCATTTAACATTAAAATGTTCTTTTCGTTAAAAATAAATAAACATTCACTCTCGAGTAAACTCAGATGGCTCATTTTTTCCATTAAATGGCTACATTCGATAAATAACCTAGCTTAGAGCTATGAATCTATAAGATCTTGTGCTTAGATAGTCAGATCCAACAAGATCCATACCAGGAAACATGAAATTTCTTGTAGATCTAATTTTTTTTACAGTTTTGTGATCCTTCCACAATTTCTTTTTGGCTATGTATTTTATTCATGAAAAGTGTAAAATAGAGTCATAAGAGTCAAATTGGGGATCTAAAATATGTGCGTCATTTAGTGTAAAAGTGGTGAGATAGAATGGTCGATCAAGAAGTGTGATTAAATTGGTGAATGAACAACTAATAAACATTGTCATGAGTCAACAAAGATGACTCAAGAAGTTGAGAGGAGATCACAAACAAATCTAGAGAGAGAACAACAAAGTAATGGAAGCATATTTAGAAAATACAAATGGAGAGGTTCCAGTGGTACCCGAGGATCCCACATAGGAAGAATATTAGAGGAAAATTGATGATATTTGGAGCAACATGAGCATGAATCTACCATTACCGCCATAGTATAATGGTAAGAATTTTGAATGTTGGTCTGTTAGAATAAATGTTTTTTTGTGTATTGTAGACTTTTATCATAATCTACATGATCAGGGAAGCGATGCATTAGCATTGCATATCATCCAACAAGCCTGGGATGACAATATGTTTCAGAAGGTTGCAGCGACAACAACTTTGAAAGAAGTTTGGAGTAATATGAAAACAAAGTACAGTTAAAGAGGGAGAAACAATTTGTTGAATGTTGGAAGAAGTATCCGTGTTTGAAATAGAGCTAATAGAGGAACATAATCAAGGAGCATATGTGTCTGAAGCAAAGCTACCATAGGAACAAAATGAAGGAGCATCTATGTGTGAAGCAGAGCTACCAGAGGAAGAGAGAAAGGGTGCATGTATGTGTGAAGCAGAGCATGAGAAAATTGCAGAAACTAATGGTGAAGCTATCTGTACAACAACCTACATTGATGAAATGATTCCAATACTGTTTGTTGATGACAAGAAAGGATAAACATCAATGATTTTTTATGCACATTGTGCATAAATTGGCCTCTTTGAAACATAGGTAAGAAATATTGATGTTGAATTTGATGATGATAACCTATATTATGATGAGTTCCTTCAAATAATGGAAGAGAATAAGAAAATTGATGAATTGATGTTTGGAGGAGGAAGCCTACTTGGAATTCAGAACTAAGTGGATGATCTGGTGACTGCAAGAGAAATGCTTGAAAGAAGGTTTGATGACAGTAGCATTCAAGCTACCACACTTATGGCTTCCAATGAAGCAGCTGAAGCAAAAGATAATGTTGTTGATGAAGATTTGAAATGGATTGAACAGTCAATCTATGATGATGATTATGATGATGGTGACTGCCTCATATCTGTGAGGGTGACATATTTGGTTGCAGAAACAGAGAGGGCTCTCAGAAAAGAACAGAAAGAGGAAAACCAATATGGTTCTTATTATAATTTTTGATATCATATTGACAAGTTGTTTGAGTATGCAGGTGAGCATCCATAAGAAGAAAATGTAGACATGGATGAGGGTTTCAATGAAGACCAGTTTGAAACCATCTTCATGCAATAGAATTTTTAATAAATCAGATTTTATTCCGAGTTAATGTAGAAGTCGTCTGTTGATTGTGTAGCCCAAGCTATGAAGGGCATTGATGATAATTTGTAGAGGTGGCACCAACCCACTGTCAAAGATAAATTTGTTGTAGAAGAAGTTGAAAGAAATAGGCATAAAAAGCCTAATCAAATTATGAATAAGAAGTTGTAGTGACAAAGAAAAAAGGCAAAGAACAAACCTTTTAGTATCAAGACCAGAATGAAAAAAATGACCAGATTAGAACAGTACAAAGTTTGGAAGAGGAGAAAGAAGAAACCCAGCTCAAGTGAAAAGACGAAGTCTACTTTTGTTGTTATGTATTGTAAGCCTAGTTGAGACATAGACGAGCATGCATTTTCATTTATGAATTTCTTTTTGTTAAAATCCATTGGATAAATCCATTTTTTATTTCCAAATGTAGCACTTAGGCTCTATCAATTCTAATATCTGTAAACATTGAGTTTAAGAAGGAGTGTTAGTTGTAAACTTCATACGTTTAGTTTAGGAGGGAGTGTTAGTTGTAAACCTCAATGTAGTAGTGAGTGTACACTGCCAGTTGTTCTGGCTAGTTGTACCAGTCTATTAGGATTCCTGTCAGGTTCTTGATTTTCTTATTTCGCTAGAGATTATTTAGCTCAGTTGTTTTCCCTTAATGAAATGCACTCTACACATTCTTGTTCTCGATCTGTCTACTATGTTTTCTTGCAAAGTTTATTGTTTTATTGAGGGGCTCTGGTTCGATGAACCCCAACTAAATTCTTCATGGGTCACTCAAATGGTTCCTAATATGGGTATCTCGGAAGACTAAAATCGTTCACAGGCTGCTAAGATGTCTGTTCGGTGTCTTGATATAATCAAAAATTAAAAAAAGTAAGTTTTTTAAAACTTTGTTTTGTGTCATTTTCTGGGATATAATGATCTATATATCATTTGGGGTCAATAAATCACATTTTTCTATAGGGAACTCGATGCATTATGGTATTTATCTAAAGACATAATGTTCCCACACTCTGGTGGGGTATCCATTCACTATAGGCCACCTTTGATTACTTAATTTCCCCACTTTTATCAAAGTGAAGTGATGAAACCGACGCAGATAGATTGATCTAACTAAAGGAAGGGAGGTTAATTCGGTGGGGATGAATGCCTACCCAATATGTGGGTACCTCTATCTTGTATAATCAATCCTTTTGGGTTTTCCTCACCCCTCCAACCGTCAAGAAAGGGAAAACCTTTATGTATTTGATTTTTGGGGCTTGGCTCGAGTTACTGGCTCGGGCTCGGGCTCAGGCCCACATGTTATTTATAAGGATATTTTTTAGTATTTTCTTCATGCTCAAGCCCACGCTATTTCTAAATATATTATGTTATTTTATTGTCTCGATTATAATATCATTTGAGACCCGAAAACGCAACAAAGAGAAGATTTTGATAGGCATCTTTTCACCCCAGACATTGAATTACAGTTCCAACAAGGTTTAGGGCATCCAAAACCATACCGTGAAAGTTTCAAACTACCCAGCCCATCTTCAGAGAGGAAAAAATTATAGACATTTACCCTTACTTTTTACAATAGCCATACAATTTCGGATAAGGATTACATACATACCCTTTATGTGGGTGTGACAAGCTTGAATGAAAACAAACCCTTCCCTTTGTCTCAGAAGCTTACCCATTTAGGTTGTTCATGGATCTTATTTAATAACCTTCTTATTGAGCTTCTTTATGAATAACCTTTTTATTTTTCTATTCTTTATAAACTTATTATTTATATTCTTTTCAACAATCACAAATTTCTTCATGTTTTTGAGATAAGGAAGGTTCAGTGCTTCCTGAATTAATCAACTTCACCATAGATCAGATTGCATCGAGGGAAGATCTGGTTATGATGGATCAATTTAATAGTTGAAGATTGCATCGAGGGAAGATCTGGTTATGATGGATCAATTTAATAGTTGAACAACTAAGTTGTTGGAGGTATCGTCGGAACTACCCTATGGATTCACTAAAGCTAGACCCCTTATATTGGAAAGAAGAGATTGCTTGGGTGGGTTGGCACTTAGACCATTCCTATTTCCTTTCTCAGCCTACTTGATGAATTTATGTCCGACAACAACCAACAAACAAACTGCTGTCTTAATCACTCTTTGTTATACAGGCTCACGGGCCTGAACTTTGAGATTGTATGGGCTTGCAAACCACTAGCATTTGTTTCACCATTTACCTTATTATGTGTGCACTATTTACCTTTCAGTTGGGTTGGGCGACGAGATACCATTTATTCCTTTTTACAGCACACACACAACACCACAATTATAACATTTCTTTTATATTGCTTCTTGGGCCAACGAGATAACACTTCTTCTAGATTATTTAGGAATCATATGATTATGTTGTATATTACTTTATATATATTCTTTAGAACAAGAAATTTTGTCGAACATGGCTGATAAATGGGTTCTTTTACTGACAGAATGAGAGTTAGTACCCCTATACACTACCTTTTCTTTATTTATCTATTCGGAAAATATGGGGTGAGATAGGATTACTTTTTAAATGTTCAGGCCTAGATACTTACTCATGGTCTCACAATACAACCCTTGATTTGAAGGGATTGGATCAGCCTACGGGATGACTATCAGTTGGACTGCAATCACTAGTCGTGTTAACAACCATCCCTTTTGATTCACTACTTCCAGAATATAAGGGGGAATGAATGAATGGTAGTGTGACCTATACCAACAACCTCTAGTGTTCACCTTATAGATTAGTTCACAGACCTTAACTTCAATATTCCCCTTCGATAAGAACACCTACTCAATTTATACTTCTTGGGTTTTACTATATTATCTCTTACTTGGGTTGGGCTTCGCCCAGAAAACCCATTGATGAATGATGACAACACACAGACCCATATTTCTTCTTGGTCCGAGCTTCGCGCGAGAGAGCCCTTCTTATCTATTTATATGTGTAATTTCTTAAAGAATGTCGGACTTGAAACTATATCAAATATCTCTTCCTTTCCCTCACTTGGGTGGGGCTTACCTACTTCTTTTATTGCGAAACTAACCTTTCAGGACCTCGCGCAGCTCCAGGGATTGATTTATTTCTGGGAGATCCCCTATGTAATAGAATCGCCATAATCCATGGAAAGAAAAGGTATTAATGACATGCACTTGTTGACGGTCTCTAACCAAGTGAAGGTGGATAAGCCCTTTTTCCTATGCCTAACCAATACACTAACTCATATAGGGAGGTCAAACCAAAGCAAGTCAGAAGGAAAGGTTATTGAATCAAGGCAATGTTGTTACACAGCTCCCTTCCATCACAAAAGAGAATATAATGAAGATAGGTGGAAGACATGTCAGACCCCTCCATTGTCAGGTCAGGGGAGAAATTTCTTCCCTCCGAATGAATACAAGCAGGTTGAAATCAATCTATTTCTTGTTAGTCATAGCCCCCCCAACCTAATAATGAAAATGAATGCTCCATAGTCTCATTTCTTGTTTGGGAATTTTCAAAGTCATGAAATTAACAAGTAAAAGGGTGGCCTACCAAAGTGGTAATTTTGAGAGTTAAAAGCTTGTGCAACGTGGGGAAATTCATTGGTCAAAGGGTGGCATATCAAGGAATAAATGAAGGCTTTAAACAAACATGAATGATAGGTGGGGTGCACCTGGTATGACTGGTAGGTATGGATGGAATGTTCGTAAGTAATATGCCCGACTGGACCAAAAAACAAAATGGATATAGATTCTTGAGGATTGCTATAAACTCAGTTCATCTTACCAAGAGAGCGTACTCGATTGAGATCCATCCAACTAGCTAGGAAGGACAGCCATCCAGGAGAGCGTGAAGGGGTATTTGAGAGTAGCAAACATCTCTTGTGTGGGAAGCACCAATTATACTATAGGAAACATCACATGGCTCGCAAGCAAAGGAGAATCAGGTCCCCAATAGGGTAGGAGAGTAGGGAGGGAGAAAAACAAATGAAAGGCTATCAGAAATCCAAGTGCAATCAGATTCGCGGGAAGAAGATGTTATTTTTTAGGGACATGAGACATTGGTTATCCATGAATCCCTCCTATCATCGCACCTGCCATTGACCGAGATCGAGTGATGCAATAATGCATGCAATCATCTGCATATAGAGGGTATCATATATCAGAGTTCTTCCAAACATGTTGAAGTACCTCCTCATCCAATTAATGAAGGTAGATATTCTCTAAGGGTGGAGAGACCACTGATCCCTGCATAATTCCTTTTTTCCTTATTCATACAATTTTCGACATTCCCTCTTAATCTCCTATGGGTGGGAAACAAACCTCTCCATAAGTTCAAGGGGGATTCATCATCTATTCCTCGCTTGCCTTAAGGTGATCAACATTTCTTTGGTGTCATTGGAACATCTCACCACGTCAATGCCCTCCCAGTATTCAGACATTTCCTTGACGCGTGACACCTCCTTTTTGGTCTGGAGCCAAGAGAGCATGGGAGGAGCTCTCAAATGCATCTTTCAGGACCAATAAATGTCTTATTATTTAGGGGTAATTCTTAAAGGTCTCTTCTCCTATCTCCTTTGGTTCTTTTTCTATTCTTCCTAATGCAATTCTGTCCGGGGGTCCAAAAATGACTTCGCTAAAGATCCTGGCAAACAATATTTGTTCCATGGGGAGAGATTAAAGTAGGAGCTCAGGGGTGGAAAGTATCTGACTACCTTATTTTTAGCTCGCCCGTCGAGCCTAAAGTAAGTAGTCGTTAGGCTAATTACTTAATTACCTCTTTATATTCTTCAAAAAGGAGAGAGGACTTCCTTATTTAATTGTCGTAGATGACCCTAGTTCCTTTTTTTATCTTTAGATTGTCCTGGACACCAGAATATGTATTGCTAGCCTTTTCACTCTTTTATTAACCCTAGCCACCCATAACATGAACAGTTTAGTTCGGGGTTTTAAAATCATAGATGGAAAATTGCTCTCAATTATCTATGGTTGGATGGCATGGCTTGCAATAAGGATTCTTATGGATTGAAGCTAGACAAGGAGGGTACCAATCGATCGAGCAAGGGTCATCTTTGATCGGTCTCGATTAGGGAGGAAATTGGACGAGGTTGAATGTAGAAATACACAAAATAATGTCGAGGAGATCCCCATATAGATTGAGCCTATACATTACATAGAATTAATGTTTGCAGAACATGTTCAGACAAGGTTGAGACAAAATATATACTTAGATTTGACTCCATACCCATACTCGTCTGGTTATAACCCATAGTTTTGATGGAATTACAGTTACAATGCTTCATGAGACCCACACACACTCCAATGCTTCATGGGTAGCTCAGGCCTATAGTTGGTTGGTTTGACCCACACATGGGGCTGCAGTTGGTTGGTTACCCATACCTCCCTACTTCTTCTGAGCTGCTTATATTAACCTAAAAACTACTGGGTCTGAGCTCTTCTCTAGCTTATCATAACGGGAGTTAGGAAATTTATAGAAAGAAGGGAAATTTGTTGATCAAGCAGGAAAGGTTGTAAGGAATGGAAGGTGCTGAGCAGGTTCAGCAGGGACTCATTCATGGGACCCCCACACACTCCAATGCTTCATGGGTATCGCCGGTTGGGGGTTGCGGTTGGTTGGTTAGCCCAACTTCTTCTGAGTTGCTTATACTAACCTAAAAACTACTAGGTCTGAGCTCTTATCCAACTGATATGAACAACTACTGATTGAGTTTTCTTTTCTTGTCTGTCTATGGAAGAAGGAGTTTCGGTCAACTCTATCCTTCCTTTCTCGAGCGAGAGTGCATATGTTGCAATGATGATCAGTTAATTCCCCCTTTATTCCGCATGAATGGAGAAAGAGAAAACATAATGAGAAGACAAAGCAAGATCAGAACAATCATACAAGATCATAATTCGGTTCTCTAGCAACACTATATAAATTATATAAATTATCACTTTTCTGTGTCGAAGTTGCATGGTTTAGTGTAAAAAATAAATCTTGAATAGAGGAAGGTGTGGCGTGTCGCCTAATTCACTTTCCTAAACCTAGATTCAAAATGACATGGTACCTAGATTCGAAATGACATGGTTCAAACATTGTACTCGTGATAAGGATCATGTCGAAGCAATTTTGGATTGAGTCAGACAAGGTTGAATGGTTGCAATGGTTGAATGTCGGGAAAATATAGCTACAAAATTCACCTATGTAGCTTTCTATCTGATATTTTACTTTGTATCATTGCTTTTACATTTATAAGGTATACTGGTTCACTACCCAATCATATAGATATGGGTTGGAAATTTATTTGGGAAACCTACCCATAACCTGATCAATGGAAGGGTGCTTCCTAATGATTTCCAGCTCACTATCGAAACTATGACATGCTCACTATAAAGTAGAATGAAATTGAACCAAGTCCAATCAGATCAATTTAACTGAGTCCATACCTTCTCCTAGAGAGGAATACCAATATTATATATGCAATAAGTAGCTAGGCATGAATCTTCGATCATGCCCATCTTTATTTGCTCACCTTTCTTTTCTCAATAACAATTCTTAGCATTATATAGAATGGGATTCCCTTATTTCCATTTACTTTAAGCCCATCCACACTCCACCCACACATCCCCTGGCCCCTTTAGTAAGTAGACAAGAGTACCCTACATAAAATAATAGATATATAGATAGTATGCCTCTCCTAATTATAACATAGTACCTATGGACCAGGTGACCAGTCCCTTATTTTCGAAGTTGCAGAGCATGCAACATACATGTGGTAATGTACTTATCCAGAGCATGCAACGTACATAATGAATGCTTCTCTAAACTGTAATTGATTGTTGAATTTCTCTGTTGATTGGAGGTGCCTCAGACATGCCTTTGTTTGTGTCTGTCTAAATGGCTTAGCTTCAGGATGCAAAGGAATTGTATGTTGGATAACACCAGGATCATCAATAGTCTTTAGCTCATCATAATTTGAGGTCTTCTTTGTATTGTTTTAAAAGTGTTTCTAACCTTTGTGAATTCGATTTTTACATCAAGCATATTAAAGCAAAAGATAAAAAGGTTGTTGATGCACTCAACAGAAGAATACAGGCAATGCATGTTACAACACACTAGCATGTGTAAATCGGATTTTCAAAACAAAAGAATTATTGAAATTGTTATCTCAAATAAGCAATATCTAAAAAGTAAAAAAAAAAAAGATTACTTCAACCTTATAATATAGAAGATGATCGAATTCTTATGTAAAATTGAGATTATGTCCTCCTGTGAATTAAGGAACGATACCAAAATAAGGAATGAACACTTTTGACCAGGAATGAAAAAGAATATTGCTGAGTATATTTCCTTCTTCTCCTTATTTATTTATTACTTTTATTTTAGTCTCTTCTTCTCACTTTAATTTAATTTTCTATAATTAATTTCACTTAATACTTCTTTTTATCTTTTATTTTTATTTTATCTCACAATAGCTAGCAAACTTCACTCTATACATTTATCCAAACATTCTTTTCTAATACTCTATAGTTTTTTTATTTCATTTACCCAACATTATGACATGATTTCATATATATAAATGAATTAATAAACCACTAGGTTTAATTATATGTACTTCTTAATCATAATTTCATATCTCTAATTTACCATCTTACAGTGTTGTATATGGAGCATTGAAATCAAATTGATCCATTTCTTGTAAGGATAGATTTTTTAGTGTTATTCTTTAGACCTTGGGAAACATGAAGCGACGGGAAGATAAACGTCTCATAGGAGGAAATAAACCTAATGAGAATCATCATTACGTAGTCGGTGACAATAAACCTATGAGTGTAGGTCAAAAGCATCCCACTATCACTATCGGGAATCTAGAACACTACCAACTGAATGATAAAAATTTAAAGCATTGGCATAATAAACGGACTAGATTTGGGGCATGCGAGACAACCCATATTATCTCATCCCTTTAGTGGTCTTGAGGACATATCATGAGCCCAAATCTGACATATGACCAAAAAAAACTAACATTCCACAGTGGAAAATCCCGTTACCCACATAATGAATAATAATATCTTGTCATATCCTTATACATTGCAGTATTATGTTAACCATGAAAAAAAGTCATATCAGATAGATATATGGTCCCCAAATATTTAAAGGAATATATAGAATAGATACATGGTTGACAAAGTTCAAAAGAAAGGAAAACGTAAGGCCCACGACGCTTCCATAGCAATTATCATTCCTCCATCTGACTCTATAAGCTGTGGAGCTCCTCCTTTGTCTAGCACACATTGTTTTCATAAGGATTCCTCGTTGGTCTAGGACACATTGTTTTCATAAGATCCTGTGAATATTCAACAAAATCAGGTAATGGAAATAGAGAGTTTTCGAAACACCTATCCACATTGGATAGTTTCATATACGGATGTCCACTTTTCTTGAAGAGGTCACTTTCAAACATGGATATGATCTTTAAATTATATTTAACTTCTTGGTAGATGACACTTAAGACCTTACCATTCTTTTTGAAAGATTTGACAATGATTTCAAACTATGATGGCTAAATGTTTTCTATCATTGTCCCTATATCTTTCAAGATAAATTTAAACCAAAGGTCTTTCTTAGCAACTTCTTCAATATCAGCTTGGAGTTGGACAATAAAGTCTATTTTTCACTAGGTCCAAATTTTTTCTTGGGTATAATTTATCCAATAATAATTATGTCCATCTTCTCCATGCCTGTTGGAAAAGATTTCGAGCATTTCACATACCATAATATTACCCTTTACTTGGCTAATTGTTGGATAAAAACATAAAAATCCCATGACAAAGAAAATGTTCTTGTGTCACAATACATTTCCTTACCTTTCTTCACCCTAATTAAGACCAAAATAAGAAGTTCTATCCCATTTCTCTAATATCCTGATTTTCATTGAGAATTCTTTTATTTCTTCAATAAGAACCTTATCCATATGCATATCAATAACTTCTCTTGTGAGAGTGACAACTAGTTGTTACCTTTCTTGTTC
This sequence comes from Picea abies, assembly GCA_900067695.1. Taxonomy (NCBI): domain Eukaryota; kingdom Viridiplantae; phylum Streptophyta; class Pinopsida; order Pinales; family Pinaceae; genus Picea; species Picea abies. The sequence continues at coordinate 16,239 of CBVK0101838935.1, forward strand.
TCTTGTTATTGAAAGAATATTGATTCTCCTCAACTCATTATTTTTAATGATTTTTCATTTTTTCTTCATGGATTCTTCTGCAACCTCCTGGGGTTTCATTGGATATTTTCCTTTGCTAGATTTTCTTGTAAACATCATTGACAAGATTGGTCGATCTGCTTCTCTAGTCAACATGTCAACAAGGAAATTCAAATATATAGATTTATATTCAACATAAAAAAAAAATTATAACCATGCATCCCACTCTTGAATTATAATGTGACCATCTATTAGTATCTTTTTAGATTTAAGCATTCTTGTAAATATTTTCAAATATATTCTAATAAAGAATCTAACAAGATTAAGATACAACCTGAAATGTTGAATTATTTTTTTTTACAAGTAATTCATCATGGCTTGATGGGTAATTCAGTTCAACATATATAAATTTTCCAAAGGAATACCCACAAATTTGTTCCTTACCTTCAACTTATTCAATTAATACTCCTCCCCATGCATGATTGGATATATTTGTTTCAATAATATACTGACCTTTCTCAGAAGGGAGTGAAAAATAAGGAAGAAGTTTAACCTTTTCTTCAATCCTTTTGAATTCTTCAATCATGGTAGAAATCCTTTTGATTAATTATTTATCATAGTTTTTAATTTAAATTTAATTAATTATTAATGGGGGGATAAGGTTGTTGGGGAATTAATGAGGGGGATTTGAGAAAGGACGATAAGGAAGAGGGGTCTTTTGTTTTGAGGGAAAATTGGAGAAGAAGGAGGAGGAAGAAATTATGAAGGAGATAGGGAAGAAGGGGGAAATTGGAAGAAAAATTGTTTTGGGGAACTCTCAGAGGGCACTGCTCTTGCTAGGAACTTTGGGCTTGGGGGCCAAGAAACCTCAAGGATTCTTGGAGGTAGGGAGCCAAAGAGGTTGTTGTTAGTTGGATGGGAGGTTAATATTTAGTTGGGAAGTTTGGGCAAGCACAAGAACAAGTGAAACATGGGCTGAATCAACCAACCTGGAGGTTGAGGTATGTATTTTACCAGTTGGTCTGTTATCATTATGATGTTGTTAGTATTGTATTGCTACTATTGTTATTATGTTTTTATCATTATTATGTTGTTGTTGTTTATTCCTAGTATAAGAAAATCATGAAATAAATTCTAAACTAAATTTCAATTATTTTAGTAGGAGAATATGGAAAATATTTATTTATTTTGAGTTCTAAAATAGGTCTAGGCCTTACAAATAGTATCAAAACTCAGTTTCAAAACTGAAACCTAGGCTTGATCACCCACATAATTGTACAATATGTTCCCAAACCCCTAACCTATAGCCTAGAAACTTTTTATTTACAGCCCATAAATCCTATGGAAACTACCTAGTCTTGCATGTAGACTATACGCATATTCCTAAAGGAGCTTTCCAAGTCAAATTTCTAATTGATAAATAAATGAGAAGAATTTCTATACTCATGCACTTTAAAATCACAGAACTAAAACTTGTTTCCATATGTTTAATTGGAAGATGCATGATGACCTGCATAAGCTGTAGTCAATATATATATATATATATATATATATATTAACCCAATTTCCAAATATTCAAGCCACAACATGTATGCCTTTGAGGAACAAAAAAAAAAATGTTGCCCTTAATAGGATAATCATAACTATAAAAAAGAAGTTGCTAACGACATTATACTAAAATGTTGCCCTTAATAGGATAATCATAACGATAAAAAGAAGTTGGTAATGACATTAGACTAAATAAGCCCAGTGCTAATCCCTGGATAATTTTAGTTTCCTAAAAGTCATTGTGGCTTTTAATTGTGGACTTATTAACAATACAACTTACACCATAGTGTGTGAAACAGTGATTGTGTAACCAATAACAGCTCCATACAAACTTGTATATTGCACAAGCCCACAGCCATATTTCTTTTTCCCCGAGAAATATCAGAAAAATCAGTTATTAGTACACCTAAGCACACGAATCAGAGCATTGAATAAAGCATAAAGTACCACCAATAACTAAATTTTCTCTCACGGCATAAATATATAAAGGATTGCATTTTCCTTTGGTTGGATGTCCCGATATATAGAAATCGACTAACAAAGAGGAAGTATAATATGTTATGGCTGAGAAAATTAGCATTGTTGCAATTCCAGCAATCCATCCCAATTGTGCCATACACCAGGCCAATGGCAGTATCCTTGACCCTATTAATTTTGTGATGATATGTTACTAGCAGTACATAAATTTCCTGCCCCAATACATGACATTAGAAAGAACGCAACTTGAAATTTGAATGATACGCAGAGTTATTGGCCATAAATTATCTTTGCAGCCAAGAAACTCCATGGCTGTCGAACTAAACACAAACTACAAACATGTCATAAATCGAGGCCAGAGACCAAGAGCCAAAGTCAAAGGAAGAGTCCACATGGGGTGAAAGGAGCTCTCAACGCCTCTCATAGTCTCACAACAGTGCCGGTAAAGTATCAGTGCTCAATGCACCCGATCTCCAAGTTGCATTACCGTTCTAATTCCATGAGCCAGGAACTCGAGAGATAAAACCACCAGATTCAAGTCCAATGCCCAAGACCAACCGACCAAGCACCCAAGCCACGAGGGGGACTGCGCGTCCCAAACACCACAAGTTGCATCCCACTCAAGCTTGGATGTCATAACGTGAATATTTCCATGAGCGCCAGCCATTTGTTTTTTCATCTCAAGTATCTTTAGCATACACACCAAACACCGAGGAAGGAACCCTAAGGAGTCCACAAGGAGGGAGCCCGTTGAAGGTAGCCAACACCTCCGCCGCCCTCTGTCTCTGCCACCAGCGCCAAACCACGAGCCAAGAGCTAAGAAAATACCGCAAGAATCAAGAGCCGAGCCATATCGTCGCTCTGGTTACGGACATTCGAGTTTGAAATTCCCTCTCCCTCGAGCATCCACTATAAGCATCAAATGTCCAGTTACGAGAGTAGAGCCCACGCAAAGCATCAAGGATAGAGCCCTCGGGTCGAGTGTTTTTCACAACGCATCAAGGAGGGAGCCCACAAGGGAAAGAAACCATGCACCAACGTGAGCACTTCCCATCTGGACCTAAAATAATCAAGGTTGGGATACCCCAAACTCGAAAGTAGCGAGACAATTTATTTTCATTGTCTTCTGCAAATGGCAAATCCAACCATGGCATGCTTGCATAATACTCTTTGAAGTCTTTCTCCTCTTAGTCATATGGAAGAAACACAATCTCAAAGGCCTACCCTTTCTTCAAAAGATCATTGTAAATCTCCACAAGTTGTGGATTGAAATTTCTATAGGGACCACACCAGTGGGCTAAGAAATATAGAATCATTGTCTTCCCCACAAGCTCGGTGACCAGGACCTTTGTTCCTCCATGGACATTGAAAAAATATCTTTCATTAGAGAGCATAAGAGACTCTACAGTCTGCTCATCCATAGTATTGATAACACAATCTCTCGCTCTATTTTGTTATTGGAATCTTAGCCATGCATCAATCCCTTTGTTTTTACACCTTGACAAGTCGAGTTGAGGCCTGACGCGGAAATGTAGTTCTCGACTAAGGTTGTAGAAAGAGTATAAGGGTGTAGTCTCCCAGGTCTTAGACTACTGAGCCACCATTGAACCGGTGTTGAAGGGCATTCGGCCTAGCAGCGATGGTCGTGGTTGTGCTCTCCAAGCAACGAGCATGGTTGTGGTCTCCAAGCGGTCGGTCAAGGAACTAAGGTGACACCCTCAAAACCCTTGAGCTAGAGGAAAACCTAATTTTATAAGAGAAATGAGAACGAAAAGGGTTGGGACCCTTTTTATTTTTGTAACATCCCACTCTTGCATGCACTGAGCGGACTTATTTTTTGAGGACACTTGCGTGCAAGTGATCCAAGTCATTATACTATTGGTTGTAGGACACTTGCGTGCAAGTGATCCAAGTCATTATACTATTGGTTGTTTTGATTATGATTATGAGATATTGTGGATTTGATGATATGTTATTTTTTTGTATTTACATCGACAGGTCCTATTGACTAAGTTCTCCTGAGTGTGCAGGAATTTGGATGTTAAAAAATGTCGAGGCATCAATAAAACTGCTTGGACTTTGGATCGAGTTAGGGAGTAGACTGTTAGGGTTTGATTGTTGTTGATGTGAAATATGTACAGATGATTAGATATTATGATATTGATTGTTATCGCTGACATGTTTCGTTGATGGATGTAGGTTGACGATAGCTTGCCGACTAGACTCATATTTGGAATAAATGGGTCACGCATGACAACCAGAGACGTTGAGGGAGAGGTGTCGCACCAGCTCTGTCGTAGCCTACTAGCGCTCCCGCCATGGCTCAAACTAGGTTAACGATTACCTAGTTCGAGAGATCCACGATGCCATGAGGACATAATGTGAAAGTCGCTTACGATGATTCTAAAGGGTGTGTAATAAGGCAGGGTCCTTATTCCTTAGAGGCCCTTAGTCTCCTACAAGATCACCTGA
>CBVK0101838989.1:0-19881 GCA_900067695.1 Picea abies
AAGAATGACACTGGAAAGTGGTGCGACTTCCACAAAATCCCCTGGCACAACACCGATGAATGTCACTCGAAACAATCATTGGTGGTTGAGGTCAAAGATAAGGAGTTGAACCCTAATTCAGAATCTAATCTAGAAAATATTGAAAATAGACATATCATCGACACATAACCCACTACTATTGTCGCAACCACAACAATTCAACCAAAAGAACTAGTAGTTCCTGAAGGGGGGCAGTGCCTCTTCCATTCACAGATATGGGTGAAGGGAACCCTGTTACATTTCCTTGTTGATAGTGGAAACCAGAAGAACCTCATCTCACTTGAGTTTATCAAACAGTTAGAGTTGTTGACAACCCCACACCCACAACCATACAACATCGGGTGGCTTCAACAAGGACGAGATCTTTGTGTCAGTCAACAGTGTTGCATATCCTATGGCATCCAACCCTTCAAGGATGAGGTAGTGTGTGATGTTTTCCCTCTTCAATCCCGTGATTTTGTTTTGGGCCAACCATATATGTGGAAACATCATGTTGTTTATGATTCTCAACCTCTTAGTTTCATTATTACTCTGGGGGGTCAGCTCTACAGGATACCATAGGTAGTTCCAACTACAGTCCCACGAAAATAGTGTCGCAAGGTAATATCTCATATTGCAAAATTCATCCTCTTCATAGTCTGTTCAAAGGATGAAAAATGGGCCACTACAACCACTACAACCTCAATGCCTTCTATTTAGTAGAAGCAGATTGCAGAAGAGAAAGAAGATATTGTTTATTCACCTACGATGGTGTCTCCACGATGCCCCGCCAATCTGCAAGATACCAGATATATAAAATATGCAGAACAGAAATGAAATGCTAGAAATGACAGAAAGACAGTAAAATTTCCAGCATAATCTTCACAATACACAGAAATGATATACGAAATAGCAAATTAATAGAAATCATGTATTGTTGTATTTCTCTGTTTCTGGAAATTTTTATGTGTATTTCATTGTAATATATCTACTTTCATTTCGTTCCGAAAATAATCTAGATCAGCTTATTTCCTGTATTTGTTGACATGCATGAGTATGATGAATGTTGATAGTCTTGCATGTTAAGTTATCCTTTGATATTGGTCATGAGTCTCCAAGGAAAGGTTTGAATGGTCGGGTGTGCAGGAAAGTAGCATGTGTGCACATGAGACTGGAACTCATGTGTGCATACAGGGAAATAGACCCCATGCACAAGGAAAGTAGAATTAATGTGTGATGCCAGGATGGTTACACGCACAATAATGCTATGTGATCAATATGCTTGTGCGTAGTAGTTTGAATTACTTATGTTGTGTTTTAACTTATGTAAAAATAAGAAAGCTAGTGTGGCACAACTTAGCTTGAGGTTGAGTGTGTTACTTCAAGTGATATTGCATGAACTATTGTTTAGTATAGAATATCCGCAACAGATTTCCAGAGTAGCATTGCTCAGTAGTATGTTGGGTGATGTTACATTGTGGTATCAGATCATTTTGGGAGAAATGTGTGGTGTGGCCCAACCTGGAAGGCTAAGGATGTTACATTGTGGTATCAGAAGCAGTTTGGTAACGAGGATGTTACAGAGCAACAAAATTTGAGATTGTGTGATGTGGCCTAGCCTAGGTGGCTGGGGAAGTTACAACTATAGTTCATGGAGACCTAACTAGCATTAATGTAGCTACTATAACTCTTACAATATTTTATAATTTTATAGGAGAGTGTTTTAGGGTTTTGTTGTACCATTGAGAGTTGTATGTACTATATTTCTTCTTTATAGTTGATATTGCAATTTATGATGTAAATATGGATGAATCCACAATTTATTGCAATATATGACGTAGGAGAAAAACCACCCCAAGTCAAGAGTTGAAATTATTGAGAAGGAAAACATGGCCAAGAAGACGTGATTCCTTAAAATTTGTGTAAAACGATAGGTTTTCTTGTTAATTGGTGTGATATTTGGTATTTTTGAGAGATGTTGGAAATTTGGTATTTTTTTCATGATCTAATCGTTGTTGTATTTATTCTCTATATATGTAGCATGAGGGCCTAGATCAAAGAGAGGCCAGTCAAATGTAACCATGCTAAGGATCCAACCATCCATTCATCCAGGAAATCAATGGTTATCGGGATGGTAGAGGCATGTTCGACAATTAATAATCATACATGCATTCCAATTGACCATTGCAAAGTTGAAGGATCAAAACCCTAGTCCCCTGGTGCATGGTGGTTGACATTCCACGCAACATAGTTCCTACAATAGACTGAGATCGTAGAAGGTCACATTATAGAGTTTAGAACAAGCTCTGGTGACTCGGTTAGCCAATGGTCGTGTGACGATAAATGGTTTGCATGCTAGTGTTGTAGTGAAACAAGGTTTTAGTTAGACCAAGATTTTAACATTCGGTCTTGTGACGAGATAAAGGACTAGTGGAGTGTCATATTGCCAAAGGCCCTACGATGGAAAATAAGCACTGGAAATAGGAAGGCTAAGGTACTAGAAGAAAAACAAGACGTGTACAATATCAAGAACTGTTAGATGATAATGAAGTTCCTATGAAATTCATTAGTGAAGGCAAATTAAAGACTCTGAGATTTTATCCAAGGTGTGTTAAGAGGATTGTTGAGTATTATTGTTGTCATGGACATAAATTTCAGTCCATTTCATGGGCCATAACTCACAGGTTTATCAATTTGAAGGACCTCAGATTTGGTCTTCATCGAAGAAAAAAATAATATATATATATAGAATTAAGGAAAATCAGATTTCTTCTTATACTTGATACTCAAAAATTAGAATGCAAAAATACCTGAATTTTCCCAATCTTCTTTGTTGTTAAAAAAATGATAGTAATCACCCTTATACTACACAACAACAATAAAATAAAATAATGAAACCCCTCTATTATTGTAAACTATCTACATAAATCAATTAACTTCTAGTAAAACTTTGAACAATTCTCCTGGTTTATAGATACCATAATTTAAGAAAAATACACTACAACAAATATAAACATTATACCATATAAAATGTATAACCAATTCAAACTCTCGGTTATTTTCAATTTAATTAAATTTTAGGTAGACAAACCTTCATCAAATACACATAATTTTATTGATGACCATTTTCAATTTAATTGAATTTTCATCAAAATTTCAGTTCCTTACACGTAAGGTTGACTCCCAAATTTCAATCCTATGTCTCATGAAGGGGCACACAAAAAGATAATAGGTGAAGGTTGTTCACCATCTTATGAAAGTGCATGGAAATAAATAATCACATTACATGGTTATAATATTGCATGGTAATTCATGGTTGTTTAGTATAAAATAACATGTAGTAAGAAAGTATGACCATGTAGTAATAAAGTATTACGAATATAATATATAATCATTCACTTACCACTATTATAGTCACTATGTAGGGAGAACTATAGATTTTTAGAATCAATTCATATGATGTTGACATTTGAATTAGAAAAGTTATGGAAGATATTATGTCCCCCAACAAACTTGAAGAAGATTACCTCTTATATTTAAGAGAGTTATTTATAATTTTTAGGTGATTATGTGATGGTTTTATCAATTTAACTTTATCTAACTTTATCTTAATTAATGGGAAGGACATAATTATGGTTGATATTTTTCTCTTATATTAAAAAGAAGTTATTTATAATTTCTAGATAATTATGTAATGGTTTCATTAATTTTATTTTATTTTAATTAATGGGAAGTGCAAAAATTATGGTGATTTCACTCTAAACATTATATTAGTGTAGAAGTAAACATTATATTAGTGTAGAAGTTATGGTGATTCCACTCTAAACATGATATCAATGGGAAATGTAGATATGTGATGGTTTCATCAATTCAACTTTACCTTAATTAATGGGAAGTGCATAAATTATGGTAGATATCCCTCTTTTATATCTAAAAACATTATTTATAATTTCTAGGTGATTATGTGATGGTTCCATCAATTCAACTTTACCTTAATCAATGGGAAGTGATAAATTATGGCGATTCCACTCTAAACATCATATCAACTGATTTTCCAATTTGAAAAAGATATTCCTTTCTCATATGTAGAAAAGAGCTATTTATAATTACTAAGTGGTTATGTGATGGTTCTATAATTCAACTTTACCTTAATGGGAAGTGCAGAAAATTATGGTGATTCCACTAAAAACATCATATCAATTGATTTTCCATTATACTTTTTATAAAGCCATATTCTTAGGTGGTTGTGTGATGGTTCGATCAATTCAATTTTACTTTAATCAATGGGAAGTGCATAAATTATGGTGAGTACACTCTAAACATCATATCAATTGATTTTTCAATATACTTTTTTATAAATTCATATTATTAATGTTTTTGGCTATATGATGATACAATTCAACTTTACTTTAATCAATGGCAAGTGCAGAAATTATGGTGAGTCCATTCCAAACATCATATCGATTGATTTTTCAATATACGTTTTATAAATTCATATTATTAATGTTTTTGGCTATAGATTAATAAAGCTATTCGTTTTTCAAACACAAGATTACTATCAATCCATCATTACTTTTGTTTTTTAGTTGTGTTATCATCATGATGTTTATAAAGTGAATATTGGAATGAGGAAGTAAGTGAGATCTTATGAATTTGATAAAATGGGTTAGATTTATAATTTTTTATTATGATAATTTTTTATTATGTTTTAAATAAATAAAGGTATATATTTATGTTTTTGATTTTTTTTTTTAATTTTTTTTTTTTAATTTGTCATCATTAATTAAAAATAATGTTTCTTGAATCATGTCAATCCATAATCCATAATCAATTTTTATGGTTTGTAGGGAGAAAATTTTATATTGGAATATCAACAAGTTGCATTTATATAAAAGTATTTTATATTGGAATATCAACAAGTTGCATTTATATAAAAGTATGAACTTTCCAATATGATCATGGTTGATATATAATGTAATTATGTATAATAATTATAATTGTAATGTTTTTATATTTTATTTTTAATTTTAATGTATGGCTTTTATTTGTTTATAATATGCAAAATATTTTTTTGATTAGGTATAATTGTAATGTTTTTATATTTTTTTTTAAGATATGGTTTTAGCTTGTTTAGAATATGAAATCATTATTAATGTATATATAATATAAACATGGAATATAATTTTAGTTGAGATAATGGAAATGAATTATCTAATGATTTTTTATATATTAGGGTAATCTTCTCCAAATAATTCAAGTACATCATAGGTAAATCATATGTTCATATTTCCAATAATGACTATAATGACCTTTATATATACATATTGTCACCTATTGCATGTGTAGGATCTCCATTAAACCAAAACCTATTACATAAACAATCAAACCCATCACATATACATTTAACCCCATATATATCTGTTTTAGAATCATAATAAATCCTCTAACATCTTTCTAGCTTTTTCCTAGGAATGACCCATAATCGAATTGTTCTACCAAGAAGACTTTATGTCTTCCCTTTGTTAGGCTATGAAAAGTTTTCCTTTGAACATGAAGTTGTACATTTTTGTGTAATGTAGTTTTCTAGAAAATCTATTATACATTTTTTCTTATTTTGAGAATTGTATTTAGAGTAAATGAGATTCTTGGTTGTTTAAAGGTCAAGTGAACATCTGAACAACAATTAATTTACAAAGAGAAAACATGAAATAAAGTGAAATTTAAATCTAAGTGAAAAGAAGACAATATTTTCTTTCAACTACTTAAACTACACCGAGTTGACATAAATAAAATATATATTTAAATTAAATTGCATATAAACTCTCAATTACAAGTATTGCTTAGTTGTGATCATGTTTGTATAGCTATTGTGAATGAAATTATTAAATAAAAATACAATTATTAAATTAAACTCATTTTTCGTTTTTTCGTAGAAGGGTACAATTTCACTATTACAAGCATTAGCTACGGATAACAACGTGCCACTAGAATGAATTCATTCATAGAATGTTGACATTTAAATTAGAAAAGTTGTGGTACATTCGATTTACGTATCATGTTGATAACAAACTTGTAAAATAAATCACTCTCTTAAATAAATAAATAATTTTATTTAAATGGTTTTTTTTTCATATATCAATGTTATTTAGAAAAATATATTGTGAGATGTTTTATCTTTTTCTATATTTAATAAAATATAGAAAATGATTTTTTTTTCATTTATCAATATTCTTTAAAAAAATATTGTAAAATGTTTTGTATTTTTTTTTAAATATATTGGAATGAAAAATGGTTTAAGTGCATTTACAATATAATAGTCAATGATTTTTTTTTCATTTATCAATATTATTTAAGAAAATATTGTGAATTTTTTTTTTTTTTTTTATATATATTGGGATGAGAAATGGTTTAATTACCATTTACAATAATAAACCATAACCATATTGAAAAGTTCATACTCAATATAATTGTAAATTGCAATATTCCAATATTATTAAAGTTTCTAGTTAAAAATAATAAAAATTAATTACTCCTTAAAAACCAAAACATTATTTTTAAGATAATTAAAGTGAAGATCTGAATAACTAAATTGTAAAGAAAGGTTGACAAAATGCCTCAGAATTTTCATGTACTAAAAATAATTAAAGTGAAGATTTGAGTAACTAAATTGTAAAGAAAAGTTGTCAAAATATCTCAAAATTCCCATGTACTTTTATGATTTCTTTGGTATCATCTTAGCGAATCCAATCTAACACGAGAGTTGATAAATTGAATTTCATTATTATAATATCTACATTATGTTTAATATTCATATGATATATTACATTATTTTAATTTATTATAAATTTAAAAATATTTTAATACATTTAATTTATTATAAATGAAATGGATAGTATTTATGTTTATAAATTATAAAATTTAAAATTCATAATATATAAAAAAAAATACCAAGCATTTATATATATATAATCTTTTAAGTATTAATAAATTTGTATTTTTTAAATATATTTTTGAATGTCTAATAAATTCAAAATTAAAATGAACTTACATTAAGTTATAATTGTTATTTTTTTTTAGTTAATCAAAATTAGTGAAAGGGAAATCAATATTTTTTTTTTCTTTTTTTTTTCAATAGAAAATTTGTTCAAAATTATATTAGAGTATAATTTTTTTTACATCATCAAAGATCCTTGACAATCCTTGACAAGGATTCGATCACTACATACCAGGATAGGCATTAAACCATCATAAAAGACTATCCAAATATAGCTTCCTTACAAACTTCCATGGATATATGCTTCAATGAGCTAGCAAAGGCATTAAACCATCATAAAAGACTATCCAAATATAGCTTCCTTACAAACTTCCATGGATATATGCTTCAATGAGCTAGCAAATATAAACAAAAAGTTCATCTACTCAAAATATACAAAACCATTTCAAAAGTCCAGGAGTCCATTAGGAAAGCAATCCTGTTCAGATTCGACTAAGATAGGATTCAAAAAAGTTTGATATGTGTAAGAGGTCATGCAACCCCGTTTTCCAACTTGTAATATGATAATTTGCCTTCCAGTTACAAGAGTGCTTGTTTTGATAACTGGTCTGCCTCCTTGTTAAATTCCCTGAATATGTGACGAATTCTAATTTCTTGAAATAAAGTGGTTAACTCCATCGTTCTGAGCTTCCATCCTTCAATGGCAATAGCATGTAGTCTACCTCTATGATTTAGCCAATCGATAACTACCTTTGAGTCCCCCAATATCTGTAATTATTGAATAGTCTCATATATATATATATATATAATCTTTTAAGTATTAACAAATTTGTATTTTTTTAATATATTTTTGAATGTCTAATAAATTCAAAATTAAAATGAACTTACATTAAGTTATAATCTATATGTTTTAAAAATTGTTATTTTTTTTAGTTAATCAAAATTATTGAAAGGGAAATTAATATTTTTTTTTCTTTTTTTTTTCAATAGAAAATTTGTTCAAAATTATATTAGAGTATAATTTTTTTTACATCATCAAAGATCTTTGACAATCCTTGACAAGGATTCGATCACTACATACCAGGATAGGCACTAAACCATCATAAAAGACTATCCAAATATAGCTTCCTTACAAACTTCCATGGATATATGCTTCAATGAGCTAGCAAATATAAACAAAAAGTTCATCTACTCAAAATATACAAAACCATTTCAAAAGTCCAGGAGTCCATCAGGAAAGCAATCATGTTTAGATTCGACTAAGAGAGGATTCAAAAAAGTTTGATATGTGTAAGAGGTCCTGCAACCCCGTTTTCCAACTTGTAATATGATAATTTGCCTTCTAGTTCCAAGAGTGCTTGTTTTGATAACTGGTCTGCCTCCTTGTTAAATTCCCTGAATATGACGAATTCTAATTTCTTGAAATAAAGTGGTTAACTCCATTGTTCTGAGCTTCCATCCTTCAATGACAATAGCATGTAGTCTACCTCTATGATTTAGCCAATCGATAACTACCTTTGAGTCCCCCAATATCTGTAATTATTGAATAGACAAAAGATTAGCAAGAGAGAGAGTAACCCAAACTCCCAAAAGTTTGGCCTTTGTGTTAGTGCCTACCCCACAATTGAAATACCATCTATATACAGTCACATCTGAAGATTTGATAACACCACCAACTCCAAATTGTTTGCCTCCTGAAATAGCAGCCCCATCGAAACATGCAATAGTGGAGCCAACTTGCTGTGTAATTGAACAAGCTCTAAAAGGAATATATTTTTGTGATGAGGGGAGCATGTTGAGAGATCCGAGAGTCTTATAGACCACTAAAAAAATTGAAGGAGATGCATCTTCAAAAATAACTTTGTTTCTCTCCAACCAAATATACCAACAAGTAAGAGAAGCCAATGTTGGAGAAATGGATTTGTCCTTAGTCCATGAGAAAAAACATTCAGAAAATGAAGACCCTTCCCAAGCTATTTTTAGCTTGAGAATATGAATTAATCTGCCCCAAACTTACTTTATGAAAGTACAATGGATGAAAAGATGACTATTTTCTTCAATACATTGTTTGCAAAGATAGCAAAGACTAGGGCCCTCCCAACCCTTTTTTTTAAGGATATCCCAGGATAAAATCTTGTTTTCCGCTGCCATCCATATGAATAATTTTATCTTAAGTTGTAGGTCCCATTTCCAAATATTTAATCGCCAGCCACTTCAGATCGGATATCTTTGTGTAGATATAAGAGCAAAATATATATTTTTAATCGAGATTATCCCTGAAGAATCACCCCCGGTCCATAACAAAGTATCATTTGTATCATGGAGCGAGACACCAGCGCCTATAAGCGCTCTACAAAAAGAGTCCCAATCAAATGCCAAATTACATGATAATTCCAATTCCTCGCTGCTTATCCAGTTTTCAAAATATGTAAAGGGATCCCGTGAAACTATTGCTTGAGCAAGAACTGTAATTATTTTTGTCTTAAATGTGTGATAACCGCGTCCGAGAGAAGGGATCTATCACCCAAACCTAAGATCTGATCTCTACCAATGGATATAAGGTGTCCCAAACCTGGAAGCCAGCTTATCCAATGGGTAATCACATGGACCAATCTAATAAGACTATTCCAAATCCTTGACACATAAATCTATTTGTAGGAGGTCAATCTGAACCAATTGATAACCGTTGTATTAGGTAGATATTTATCCATTAATAATTTATGCCATATACCATCCCGAGTCAGCACATGCTAAAGAGTATTTATCATCAAGGTTGTATTAAAAAGAGATGAGTTTCGGAACCCCCAACCACCACACTTCTTTGGTCTGGAAAGAAGGTCCCACCTACAAAGGTGATACTGTTGAGATTATTTATGAGCACTCCAGAGGAAATTGAACATCAGTTTCTAGAACTTGTTCAAAACAGAGCAAGGGATGGTATCCATAGACATCTAATATACCGACTGACTCTCCAGAACTAATTTTAATAAAATGTATCTACCACCCAAGGACAACCACCTGTTGCACCATAGTACGATCTTTTTTTCCAATTTGGTCACTAGCTAATTCCAGTCGTCTGCCTTATACACCCCAGTCTTTAGAAAGTATCCAAGATATTTGAAACCAATAGAAAGATCAGTAAAGGTATAAGAAAGAAACTAATTAAAAGGGACAAGGTCAGCATTGGAAAGGCCTTCAAAATGTACAGTAGTTTTTTATTCATTAACCACGAGTCCTGAATATTTACAAAATAACTTGATGAATCTGTCAATTTCCATCCATTCTTGTAATGTAGCCTTAGTCACAATTAGGACGTCATCCACGAATAGTAAATGGAGAATTTTGATCAATATGGACACTTTTATACCTAATAGATTGCCTTCCCCTTTACTTTATTTTAATAAAAGGTTGAGTCCTTCCATAACCAAAATAAATAGTAATGGAGATAAAGGGAAGCCTTGGCATAAACCTCTATCACTTCTGAAAAATCCGGATGCCTCGCCATTAAGTAAAACTACATAAGAAGAGGAAATTACACAAATCATAATCCAATTTGACATATGGAGGCCAAAGCCCACTTTTAATAAAGTCAACCTTAAAAAATCCCAATCAATGCAATCATATGCTTTCCGCAGATCCAATTTCAATACAAGTGACTTTAATTTCTTTCTTTTTATGCTATGAAGACTCTCATGTGTTTTCCCTATATCATCTTGAATCCGCCTCCCTTGCAAAAAACCCAACTATTCTGCAGAAAGTGATATAGAAAGGATCGGTTTTATCCGATTCACAATGATTTTTGACATTACTTTGTAGCACAGGTTACACAATGATGTCAAACGGAAATCATCAAATGTAACTGGTTTGTTTTCCTTTGGAATAAGGGTCAGGAAAGTCAAATTTAGACTCGCAACAATAGAACCTCTCTATCTCGATTCCTCCACCATCTCAAGGAGATCCTCCCCTACTAAATAAAAAAATAAGGTGAAAAATTTGACCATCCAGCCATCAGGCCCTGGACTCTTATCTTTTTTGAAAAGAGATAAAATGACCCTTAATTCTTCCATAGTAACTGGGTTGTACAACGAGCATGACTCATCATAATTTACCATATGGGGAAATAGACCAGTAACCTTGACTTGTTCAATAGTGTTCAGGATAATTGGATCTTTGTAATTTTTTTTGAAATAATGAACAACATTCTCCTTTATAGCTCCTTGACCTGTGAGTGTATACCCATTTTCATCAGTGATCTCCCAAACATGTTTTTGAATCCTACTGTGATTTGCATAATTATGGAAAAACTTTGTATTATTGTCACCGCTTTGGATTCAGATCACCCTGCTGTGAAGACTCCATTGTTCTTCAAATCCAAGTAATATATTATTCCTTTCAAGTTCCATCTACTGTAGATATTTTCCCACTTCCAAATTTTTTGAATCCCCCACCAATTTCACAATTGTATCACTTATATCGAATTCTAATGTCACCAATTGAGCCTTTCCCCTGCCAATGCTTTCCTTATACCATAATTTAGTATGAGTCTTCACGACCTTTACTTCCAAACTAATATGCGTTGTCTTCCACCTTCGGTTAAGAAAATAGGGTCCTTCCATATCTTATGAACTAATTCCATGTAATCTTTTTCATGAAACCAATGGGATTTTAACTTGAAAGGATAGGCCTTGTAAATGGGAGGAATCTACAGTTGTACTAAGACAGGGGCATGATCGGAAATAAAGGGAAACTCCACCCAGGATCTATAGATTCCAATGGGGGATAATAAACCCTCAGAAACTAGACATCTATCCAATCGCTTGAAAATGGCCTTGGGACCAGAATGCCCATTCCGCCAAGTAGGAACTAGTTTGGTCGGTTTTATATCTATCAAATTTTTGGAAAGCAATAAATCTTTGTAAAAACCATTCGATGATCCAGGAAGTGTGGAACCTCCCTAGATCTCATCCGAAGAGAAAGTAATGTTCAGATTGCCAACAATGATTGTATTATTAAGAGATAGTATACCATTGTCTACCACCGAGCTCCAAAAGTGTTTCCGGTTCGAACAAGGGCCATATATATTGAGCAATGAGATCTCCCTCTTGTTTATAATACACCTTCCTGTTAACAGAATACCACCAATAGTAACGTAAGGAAAAAAATCATAAATGTTTGGGTCCCAAGTGACTAATAAACCTCCTGAAGTACCCAATGATTTTACAACACTCGAAACCCAGGAGGAATGTAGAAGATGCATGAAATCTCTAGCCTTTTTCTCATGAACCAAGGTTTCCTGCAGAAATACAATATTCGTGTGAGTTTGATCCAATAGACGGTGAACGGAGGAAGCTTTGAGGGTGCCACCAATCCCTATTAGATTTAAAGAGAGTAACAACATTACTTATCCCTCGCCATGGCTTTCATTGCTCTAAGAGCCCCACTATCAATGGAGGAAGGAACATAGTCAGCTGACTGTGAAGTCATACCCTCCAGTTTTTTTGAATGCTTCGGGTATTTATAGGAGAGTGTTCGATGCCAAGGTCCCTTAACCAAGAAAATTATTTCCCATCCCCCTCGAAGTGTGTAAGAGAAGTACCATCCCCTTCACCACTATATGAAACATGAACAACCTTACCCAGGTAAACTGGAAACTTAACAATTGTGTTTGAGTCTTGAATGAAGGGGATCAAAGAGTCTAGTACAACACTGAAAGTTGAATCATCCTCCTCAGATTCTCTAAAACCAAGCTCAATAATAGCTCTATCCAACTGCTCTGGGGACAAAGAGGAAGAGATAAGAGCTCGAGCTCAGGCAGTACACTAAACAGACAGTTTATTCTGATGAATCTCAGGGGGGGAGTGAGCAGGAGGCTCAAATAAAGGTGTTGGATGTACCCTAGAATCAACCAATGGAGAGGAAACAATAAAATTTGGTTGCACCGATTCCACTAAGGCAGGGTTAGTAACTACCCTGTCACCCTTGGTAGGCCCCTCAACTTTGGTAGTGGATAAATAAAGCCAACGAGAATTATACAAAGAATCATTTTCCCAAATAGACAAAGTAGAATATCTGGTAGGACAGAGAGTTTTTAACTTACTAGTAAGAGTCTCCGAGGTCTCCACCTAGCTCCAAGGCTCAGAACCATAATGAAGAGGCTCGTTTCCATAGGAATCCAGAGGCTCGTTTCCATAGGAATCCACTTCTGTAATGTAGTCAAGGGGATCCCTTTGGATAGAACTGACCTCTGACAATTCTTCAGCCGCCAAACCTTTACATTCTCGATGAAGATGACTCATTCTGCGGAAAAGGTTGCAACAAAAAGGTATAACGAGATAGTCCAGCCTATGTAAAAACCGGTGACCATGCCATTCAATATTTAAGACCTCTGGTTCCCTGTAATGGATATCCAATTCTAACAGAATTCTTCCAGTATTCCTAGAAGGAGTAACCAGGGTATGAATGTCCAATGCAATAAACTTTCCTAGAGAGTCTCCAATAGCCCGAAGAGCTCCTTCATTCCAAAGATGAATAAGTAATCCCGACAAAATAACCCACAAGTGACGGAACTGAAAATGTCCAGTCGACGGGTCAAATGCAACCCGCCATTGTTTCAACATCAAACTACTTCTGCCAAATACCCAATGAGAATCTAGAAGAAGGATCGCATCCTCCGGGGTTTTACAAATAAAACCCAGCCAACCTTTAGTAAGATAAAGGATTTCAAGAGCATAACCAAGTATAGGAACCCAATGTTTGTTAATCCAAACCGAGACTGGCCCCTTTCTCAAATAGTTATAGGAAATTATGCCAACCAAGCCACAGAGGGCCATCCTACATATCTCCTCAGGGCCCATGTTCGAACCCAATACCATGTGTTTCACTTTCCTGTTAGCTTTCCACAATTTCCTGTGAACACAAGCAGGGTTTGGTTGTTTGAAGGAATTTCTCATAATACTTGGCAATGTCACACCCTTATTGTCGGATATAGTATCAAGAACAGTCTTCAACACCTCTATTGGTTGTGCTAAGCCAATAACTACATGAAAGGAAGCGTTATGACTAAGTAAAGCATTTCGAGTCTGGAAGATAGTAGGATCTATAACATAGTTCAAATCACATATATGTGAGAGTAATGAATGTCGTACCCCTCCCAAGGAATCGACTCTAGTGAAAATACCCCCTGTTGCCAAACGACCTCGTCATCGGCACTCATAAGTGCCATGATATTCCCTTCTAAGTCATCTTAGTTAAGGAGCAACATAGGACCTCCACTTGTACACCACTAACCAAAGACAAGCACGAAATAATAACACTGGTTCAATTACCTAGAAAGGAAAGTGGGGACTTAATATCCAGTAGATGGGCCCAAGACCCTAAACTACGTCAGCCTGCAGAGTAATAAAACCAAGAAAAATCCACTAAAAACAAAGTAATAGAAACCAAATGGGCTCGAGAGGAGTAGAAATCGCTAAAATAGATAAGGCCTGGTTAAGTGACGGGAAACTCAGAGACTTAAAAACTGAACATGGTAACCCTCCAACAAACTAAACAAAACCATTCGAAGACCCAATCCAAGATCCATAACCACTTTGGCTCCATGCGATATCTCATCTAGATGCAGAGCCGTGTAGTCCAAACCATCCTCGCCTCCTCCTTCAAATGACCTAGTCCATCTCCCTCATTCAAAATTCTCGCCTAGTTGCAGAGCTGAAGTTGTATTGAGGAGAAAACTGGCTTGGTTGTGAATCTCACTCTATCATCATAATCTTGTCACAATAAGAATCATTTTGAATAGATGAAATTGAAAATTTTAAGTATTAACACTATACAATCTAATCGTAGTGGAGGCATTCTAGGATGTTGAATCCATTTTTACATTAAAAATAACAATTTCACTAATTCAAAATTATAATTTTAATAAAGATTTCCCACCTAAAATTTGAAAACAACTTCAAAGCTAAGATTTCTCTATAAACAATTTTAAAAACAACTTAAAAGCTAAGAGTTATGTATAATTGTTTGAACCCCCTCCCATTTTTTCCTTGAAACTTATGGAGTGTTTCATTTAGGAAAATAATGCCTCCCACCCCACAACTTAATGGAGCGTCATGATTGGCACCATCAAAATACCCCCATTCTCTCAAGTTATAAATAGGCTCATGAATCCACTATTTCAGAGTCTTAACCTTTTGAGTGGTTTTAAAATTTTCAAATATAGATCTTATCTATAAAGTAAATTGAAAAGGAGGGATGAATCTATCCTCAAGGATATCTACATTTCTATCAAGCCAAATGCCCTAGGACACTATCAAAGGGAGTGTCTTTTCCTTTAACTATGGCTTTGGTTGCTAGTTTTTGAATCAATCTACAATAGTCCCCCCTTTCCAGCTACCCTTGACTCTTATTAGAATATGCATTTTTGCCCATACATTGCAAGTGTATGTATAAGACATTAATAGGTGGTCTATTGTTTCCATCTCCTCTTTACATAATGTACATTTGCTTGGTACTTGGAAATTTCTTTTTTGGAGAATTTCCCAAGCTAAATATTTATTCATAATGGCCAACCACAAAAAAATCCTCTATTTCATTGATGCTATTATCTTCATAAGGTATTTCTATCACCATTGATTATCTTCTAGGATTTCATTAGTAAACTTTACTTTATATCCCAATCTAGGACTGTAGGCCCCCAAGGCTAGGTTGTTGGACCATACAACACATTCTTTGAATCTTGAATATGTGCATGAATTACCTTTAATTATTTTCTGTAGGCCTCCAACTATTCACCTTTTATTCTTTATTTGCCTAGAATATATGCCTTTTGCGTTCTTTCTGCCAAATAGTTACAAGTTCTAGATATGCTAGTTGAGCTAGATTAAATGTGAATTTCTCATGGATGGAAACTATCAGATTAATAATTAATTTTTATGCATTTCCACTTCTCACCCATGGGTCAAACCTTTATCTCACATTTCTCCATTACTTACCCTCCATACCAACTAGTTCCCTATTAGAGAAAAATATAAATACAATGGATTTCTAGACTATAGACACGTTATGAATTTCTTGGAAGGATCTCCGATCCACTCTTCCACAGAATGAGGTTTAATGCATTTCTAAATGATGAAATAATTCCTAATACTATCCTTTGACATAAGCCTATGTAACTCTTGGAAACCGATGCCTTCTCAAAATGGCGTACATTTTTAAGACCATGGGCCCCTAGTTCCGTTGGCTTAGGTATGTAGTATGTCATTTGACCAAAGGAATGCCTTTTTTTTTCTCTTTCTTCAATCCACATGAACTTGAAGATTTTCTTCCTTATCTTTTCAATGATCTGTTGGGACTATAATCCAGGGAGTGCTAATATTTTGGAATCACTTCCAATCCTAATTTCACTAGATTTAGTTTCCCTCCCCTCAATAACCAACTATTACACCAAAAAATTATTCTCTTTTCCACTTTTGCAATAATCAATTTTCAATCATTAATCCCACTGTCATTTGAATTTAAGAAAAAACCTAAATACTTGAAGGTTAATTGAATATACTGATACATAAAATCCTAAAGGAGTGACTTAACTTGGTCATATTCCACCCCATTAAAATAAATACATGATTTATGTATATTTACCTTCATACCAGTTCCCATGTTATGTAATTCTAAAATTTTCTTTAACTTATTTTCATCTCTACTAGAACCATTTTTTAATAGTAATACATGATCCAAAAAAACAAAAATGTCTAGATAAAGAGATCTTCCTAACTTGATATCTTATAGTGTCTCCTCCCTTGTTTCCATTAGTAATTCCATGATAAGGCCATTAGCTATGATCAACAAGAGAAAAGGATATAATAGGCATCCATGCCTTATTCCTTTTAGAAGTATGAAAAACTAGATGTTGAGCCAATAATTAATATTGCAAAGGATATTGAGGATAGGTACTCCATCATCCAATTCACAAAAGAAACATAGAAACTAATGTGTATCAACTTTAATCTCAAGTACATTCAATTTGCTCAATCATATGCCTGAGATATGTCCAACTTCATAACCCTTGCTAATAGTTTATTAATTTTGATAGAGTACAATCCTTTTTATGCCACCCCAATGGCATCATGGATTTTCCTTCTAAGAAGAAATCTAAATTTTTAATTAGAAATGGCCTCAGAATTTTTTTCCTTAATCCTCAAAGTTATAATTTCGACTATTATCTTGTAAATATAGTTGTAGAAAGAAATGGGATTGAACTCATAGAATGAAACAATATTGTCTTTCTTAGGGATTAGAGTAAGAAAGATGATTTTGAATTCTCCCAAAATATTGCCATTCTTCCACTACCCTTATTATATCATCTTCTATAATTCACAAAACCCTAAGAAGAATTCCATAGTCCAACCATATAGCCTTGGAATTTTGTCCTTTTGAAGACCACTTTTAATTATTCCTTATATATTTCCTCTATCAACCTTTCATTTGGTTCTTCATAAAAAAAATATTGAAAAATAAGTAGTCACCTTGACAACTTCTGCTATATTTACTCTATCTTCTTTGTTATAATTCCTTGAAAGTGACCCACCATTATTTCAACAACATCCTTGAAGTTTTTGGCTTTGGAGACATCTTCTCTCTACTTTTCCCATATAGTGTTTGTGCTTTTTATGATTAGCATAGTTGTGGAATTATTTTGTGTTCCCATCACCTGTGGCTAGCCATAGAGCTCCACTCTTTAGCCTCCATAAGGCCTCCTTTTACACTAGTAGTTTTCTCATAGTTTGTTTTAGTGCCCTCGACATTTCTTATGAAGTATCATCATGAAATCCTTTTATATCATGTGGATATGCTTCATATATTCATTTTTTAAATGTGATTAAGCATTGTTAATCCTTCATATGATTAGTATCTACCCAAGACAATAATGCTCTCTTTACTATCTTAAGGTTAGTAATAAATTGTATATTTGTGGACTTTATCAAGGAAACATCATAATTTTTCCATTAATATTTGACCAAGTTAATAAAAAAATTCATCCTATAACTAGGTAGAGTTGAATTTAAATGAGCTTAGATGTTTACAAACCTCTTTTGTAATTTGGAGTAAAACTAGAAGATTATATGATTCCCCACCAACCTCCACCCACAAAATAATCCTATCATGGTTACTCGTAATGGGTCCTAAAACTATAAATATATCTAATCTTTTTACTACTCTTACTTCCCCTATTCTCATGTTCCTCCAAGCATGAACCAAGGTCCCACATCCACTAAGACAACTTCCTCAATCTTATCGAAAACAAATTTACCAATGGATTTTCTCTCGTTGTACTTCCTCAAGTCTCTACTCTATTGATAGTTAAATTCAAATCCCCTCCCAAAATAAATTTCTTGTTTCTCAAGAAATCTTGTGCTAAAAACTCTTCCCAATAGGTCATCCTATCCTCATAAGGACCATAGTTCTTGGCAATAAAAAAATATTTCCCCTAGCTTCAAAGAGAATATTCATGGTCCAATATCTAAGTGTTAAGAACCAAATATCAAAATAGCATAAAAGAAACCTCAGAATAAGTACTCAACACCTTGAAAAAGAGAGAATTACATATAATAAGCCTCTTTGAGAGGGGGACTTCCTTATACACCACATAAATATCCCAATACAATATGATTCCAAATGAAAATGTCTCCTTGGTATATATAGGAGCATAGGAGGTACAATTACAACTAATGGACCCAAGCCAACAAAAATAAAATAACATTATTGATGTAATATTCCCCAATTAAGCCTGCAGGGGTGTAGACGGATTGGCAAGTGTCATGTAAATGGAAGGAAATTTATAAAAATGAGGTCTCATGTTCAATTCTCACCCCGATTTACTTGTGTTCCATTCTTGTAGGCTGGGTGGTTTCACCATGGGTTATAGTGGTAGCTGATAGGGATTGACCCCGTGTCACGCGAGGATGAGAACCACGCATTGTCGATTGCCCCAGTACAAAAGAAAAAAATATTCCCCAATTAAGGGGTAATGTGCCACTATTTAGGGCTTAACATGCCCCTACCCTTCAGACAAGTGTTTCCACAACACTTGTGTAATTATGGATGGTTCTGTATAAAAGACTCATCTTCCCAAGTGGAATCTTCAACAGGTAGTTTCCGCCACTTAATGATATACTCTGAAATTGATCTATTCCTCAGCTGGAGAATTCTTTTGTCAGTGATAGCTTTAGGCTCCAATATGATTTTTCCTTCCTTGTCAAGTTCTAGAATTATATTTTGAACTGGGATCTTGTCACCTATAACCTTGTTTAATCATGAAACATGGAAAACTAGGTGTACTCGTGAAGATGTAGGCAACTCTAATTTGTATGCCATAGTACCAATATTTTGCAAAACCTTATAAGGGCCATAGTAATTTGGTGATAATTTATTACCTTATTGGCTTGCTTGAGGGACATCTGTTTGTATGTTTGTAGTCTTGAAAATACCCAATCCCCTACTTCAAAAATTCTTTCACTACGATGTTGATTTACTTTTTGTTTCATGTGATTCTGTGCCATGGTCAGGTTGTCCTTTAAGAGTTGGAGAACTTGTTGTTGATGCTTGATGTGATGTTCCACTACTTGAACCTTAGATTTTTCTTTTAGAGAAGAAGTGATGGAAGGTGGGTGATATGGATAGAGTGCCATAAATGGTGTCATTTTTCTTGCAGTATGAAAGGAAGTGTTATACCACCATTCTTCCAAGGGTAATAATTTGAACCATTGTGTTTTTTTATTAGAGACAAATAAACAAAGGTAACCTTCCAGAAATTTGTTCGCTATCTTCATTTTTACATCATACTGAGGATGATAAGATGAGCTATGAGCCAATTG
>CBVK0101838990.1:0-12631 GCA_900067695.1 Picea abies
GAGTGGTCCTTCTAGTAGCCATAGACATATTTTTACTTTCAACATTTCTCGCCACCCTGAATGCATTCTCCAATGATTTGGGTTCCCAAAGATGAACCTCATGTTGAATGTTATCTTTTAAAGTTCCTATGAATATATTAATCAGGTGCTCATCTAGAATATTTGTTACCTTTATATTCAATCTTTGTAATTTCTCAGTGTGCTCCGCAATTGAACCCTTTTGCTTAAGATTTATCAATTGGATAAAGAAGGTATTGCTCCTTGTATCCTCATAATGTGATATCATTTATTTTGTGAAAATTATCCAAGTGAAAAGTGATTTGCGAGAACAAAGCCATCGATACCACACAAATTCATTGGGTTTTAAATATAAATAAGAAATTCATACCTTTTGTGTATGCGGCACATCATGTAGATCAAAGAACTGCTCCATCTGAAGTATCCATGTGATTGGATCCTTGCCATAAAACTTCCTCATATGTTGGAATTTCTCTAGTCCTGATTCATCTTCCTTGTGTCCTCATCATGAATTTCATGGGATACATTTTCACTTTCAGGTGGCTTCTCTATTAAGAAAATTTTCAATCCTTCCATGATCTCCCTTTTTAAACCATCCATCTTAGTATATATTATTTCCTCCAACTTAGCTTCAGTTGAATCCATCATTCCTTGTAGTTCATCTTTTGTTACTGTTTTCTTTTGTAAATCATTTATGTCCCTACGCATTTCTTCACCTTCATCAAGAGTGCAAGTAGGACTGTCTGGAGGCTTATTTGGTGTAGAAGTTCCCTTTTTTGGTGCATGTTGGCCAAGTATCACTTTTAAACCTTGATTTCATGATGGTTCCGCTAGACGATCTTTATTCTATTGTATCTCCAAAATTTTATCCCTTGTGGTCTTAAAATTTCATTTTATAGTTATCTGATATGTCTTCTCTACAATGTCATAGGCCTGATCAAAATTGGATGTGCCAAGTGGAAGTTATGGTAACTTCCCCACACCTTGCTGATTTTTGTCCCTTCCAGGAGAGTGTACTTGTAAAGCGTGCCAAGAGCACAATATCTGATATTTGATTTTGAAACTTGCACTAGAAATATTGTAGACCATCCATTGTCCAATGCAACTTGTCTCACTTGATTTGGATACTCACTGAAGAATACATAATTGTTTTACCCGGAACACATGTTTGAGACTAGTTAATATGACTAGTCAGATACCATATCTTACATAGGGTGTATCTAAAAAGGTTGGATGAAAAAGAAGATGAAATTTTTATCATAGCTAACTAGATAATTTCTATGAATATCCTCCATGTTTTAGGGTTTGAAACATCTCATAAAAAAAATTATAGCAAAAATTTCGCGATGACTAAATTCAGGATGATTCCATAACCATAACTTACACAGGCTATATCTCCAAAATTATAATTCCCAAGGAGCTGAAATTTGAACCCCATGTACCTTGATCCGTCTACTAAATATTCTCCAAGGGGTTCCTTTGGAAACATCACAGAAAAAAATTTATAGCGAAAATTACAAGGTGTCTTAGATGTAGTAGCGAAACCCCAAGACCTTGAGCTCTGATACCAAATTTTAAGAACCAAATATCAACATAGCATAAAAAAGCCTCAGACTAATTACTCAATGCCCTGAAAAGGAGATAATTTCAGATAATAAACCTCTTCTAGGGGGAAACCTCCTTATACACCACATAAATCTCCCAATACAAGATGATTCCATATGAAAAGGTCTCCTTGGTATATATAGGATACTAGGAGGTGCAATTACAACTAATGGACCCAAGCCGACATAAATAAAATAACATTAATAATGCAATATGCCCCAATTAAGGGGTAATGTGCCACTATTTAGGGCTTAACACTAAGTCAAAGACCACATAGTTGATTACCCTCATGGATCTCTTCCTCCAACCCAATTATGAATCCCCTTGATCTATTAATTTATAAGTATGAACGCTACACATCTTATTTATAATGGGTTGTTATTTTTAAAAATTATTTGTAATACTTATTGGGTTGATTTGATGTCTACACATATCATTTATAAGGTTTTTTTAACATTTTAAATATTATATTGGGTTGATATAATGGCATGTATCACATTAATATTACACACATCCATTACACATATCTCTCTTCATATTGGAGTATAAAATGCACCTTACTTATCTCAATGCAATAAAATCATAAATATTTTTCAATACAATAAATTCATAAATATTTGTATGAACACAACATTATTTATTTGATAATCTTGAAATAATTTAAATTGCATAAATATACACCTACACAATCATTGGCATATTAAGAGACATAATTTTGCAATTTCATTATATATGGGATTGTTTTATTGTTGATTCATATAATGATGCATCCCACTTTCTAGGCCATAGGAAAGGGTGAGATATATTAATGGTCCATGAAAAACTCAACCACAATTAGATCACAAAGAACGAACATGTTAAAAGTGAGATTTGAACTTGAATAGAGAGGATACCAATTCTTCCTCTTAACCATCTAAACTAAAACCAATTAATATTGTTGATTCATGTTATAGATTTATAACCATATTTAATCCACAACATTTTTACTAAAACTTGTAACAAAAATCTCTTGTCAATTAAAAATAATAAATAACACACCAATTTATGGTATTTTTTCCTAGAAAAAAATGTAGCTCCTATTCCAGAGAAAAATAAGGTACAATCCAAAGGTGAAAATGTGCATACAAAATAGCTACAAAGTGCTTGATCATGGATGTTATCAAATTTGCCTTATAGGCACCCATAACTCTTTTCACATATAACATCCCTCCAACAAAAAATGTTTAGGAACCAACAACCAATAAAACTTTGAGCCAAAGCATGATTCTAGAATCCAAAAGATCCTAGCCAAAACAAGAGTACAAGTGGTTTACATATCAATAAAATTTCCTTTGCTTTTGGAGAGAAGTTCTCCATAACCTGAAGATTTTTAGTCAAAGATAATTTTTGTTTGGATATAGTGTCCATAGAAGTGTTAAGTTCTCTAAAGATATGCTTAAAACTGATTTGACTAGAGAGAGTAGAAATAGTTTTCAGACACTAACCAAGTTGCATAAGATCCAAATTGTCAAGTTGCATTGACCCCTTCACCTAATCTATACTCAACTTGGAGTCACCAAAGACTTAGATTTCTATCACATTCCTCTCTATAACACACTTGAGAAGTGAAAACATAGCATTGAGTTCACCAATATTATTGATCCCCAGTCCCAAATTAGTTTTTCCTATAACATAATGACAATATGAAAAATGAAGTTTGAACCACACCTCATAGGAACTATTCGAGCCTTGACATGCACCATAAAAAAATCCCAAACCATATTTTTGTTGATGTCTATTGCTTCGACCTCCTGACTAGTCTTTTGAGAAGAGGAATCTGTGTATTGAGGCATTAGAGAAAGATCTTGTTGAGAGACTTTTAAACTGGGGAAAACTGTATCTTCAAAAATACTTGTGTTTTGGGCCATCCCTACTCCCCACACAACCAAATTTGGGAGAAATATAACCTCCTTCAATGAGGGGATTGTAAATAATTCATGAAATCAATCTAACAATATGTTCGTATTCCACAAAGGAACCATCCCCAACTTAAATTGAATATCCTTCCAGACTTGACGTGTGAACATACATTCTAGAAATACATGAGCATCCGATTCCATATATTTTGTATACAGGTAGGAAAGACCAAACCCTTGTTTACCTCTACGCTGCAATTTGTCCTAGGTCAACACTCTCTCCTTAAGAACAAGCCAAAAAAACAGATTTCCTTTCGACGACCCTTTGATCTTCCATAACTTCTTATACCACCAAAGTGCATTTTCTTCTCCTATTGATATCATGGCATGATATCCATATTTTGTGAGTATTGGGCCCCCAATTTATTAAAGTACCATACTAGTTCATCCTCAATTCCCAATAGATGGATATGGGCCCTTTTTAACTATGAAATTAAATGGGTCCAAACATTATTCCAATTGGCATCCAAAGTGAGATCCTCCACATAAATCCAACATTGGTGCCATATGGATGAAGAAGTGTCATCATTAATTTTATTCAAAGTGAAAACACCCAACTCCCGAAGAGAAACTACTAAAGCCTCAAGGAGGAAAAAACTCTCCCCATAGCCAACAATGGCATCCATATCGATCCTCACTTGTGTTGGACATTGTCGACTTTCTAGGACAAGAATTGACTTATAATAGGAAAAACAAGCGTTAGAGTCTGCCATTGGTTAGAAGCATTAGTGGTGGAATTTTGTCTTTTTCGTATCCAATCCAAAATAGAAGTAGGAGTAATGTACTTTTCGACCAAAATGCACCTCCAAATACTATCCCGATTCAAAAGAGTCCACAAAGATTTGTCTTCCAAAGCATGACCGGACACTGAGATAACTTTTAATCCCCAACCTCCCAAGTTCTTCGGCTTAGAAATGATTTTCCAATTTTCCAAATGAGATCCCAGATATTCAAAACTACCCTTTCACAAGTAATTAAAATAGAGCTTCCAAATGCGACAGAGAATCCCTTTTAGGATGAGATCCAAAAGTTCCAATACACAGTAATTGCTTCAATAACTGACTTTATAATAACTAACCTTCCACCTAGATAAATCAACTAGTTGCTCCAAAAGTTAATTCTTCACTCAATTCAAGTGAGAAGCCAATTCCAAATTGCAATACCATAGTTTTTTGGTTTGAGAACAAAGCCAAGGTATTTGAGCTTGCCCCCCAACCCTTGAAGGGGAAAATTGAACAAGGTTAAGAAAATGAGCATATTCTTCTCCTCTAATTCTAGGACACAGAACAAAGATTTGTTCACATTAATGAGCATTCTTGTTGCATCACAAAATAGATTTAGAACGTCCTTTAATATTCTACCTTCAACTGCTGCAAAAAGGAAAAAAGATTAGCACATCATCCACAAAAAACAAATGGTAAGTCTTTCATGTTGCCCCAATCTATTACCTTGAAAGGAATTCATTCTTTTGGCCTTGGCAAGTGAACGACTAAGACCGCCAACTACTAATAGGAAAAGGTAAGGAAACAATGAACATCCTTGCCTAAGACCACGAGCTGATTTAAAGAATGGTGATCTAACACCATTAATTAAGACAACAAATGAAACCATTGTAACACAAGAAATAATCCATTTAACCGAATATCGAACCCTATATGCAGTAACTGGAGATGGATATATAACCAATATACTCTATCATAGTCTTTAGAAAGGTCAATTTTAATAACTGAAACATAGAGTTTGTGAGTTTTAATAGAGTGTAGACCCTCGTGTTTCAATCTGATTACTTCATGAATAATCCTGACTTTGAGAAACTAAAATTGTTCTAGAGAGATGATATTGGAGAGAAAAGGTTTGAGCCTGGTCTCGATGATATTAGTAATGATTTTATAAATACAATTACAAAGGGAAACATGCCGAAATTCATCAAAAGTATTAGGGAAGTCCAATTTAGTAATAACTGCAATGAAGGTAAATTTTATAGTATGAAACATCTTACCTAAAATACAAACTTCTTCCACCACTTGTAGCAAATTGATCCCAACAATATCAAAGAAATCCTTAAATAATTCAGTTCTCTAACCATCTGGCCCTAGAATTTTATCTTTTTTTAAACTAGAAATGACCACCCAAAGCTCCTCCTTGGTAACTTCTTGTTGACAAAAAAATTGTGATATATATTTTCCCACTCTTGGAATAATAAAAAAAAATGATATTGAAAGAAGAAAATTTTTGGATGATTAATATTTCATTATGTATTCCTCAATCTCATCTTCTCCATGCATTTTTTCGATCGAAAATCCAAGTTTGTATGCTCAATATATCTATATTTGTGTCTAAGTGGAAAAAAACGCTTCTTCAATGTGTGAAAAAATTAATTTTTTTCTTGGAATTTAGAATTCTTGGAACCATGATCATTATCATGGATCCATGTCATATCTTGAAACCAAGAATTATCTTGGATCCATGTTCATCTCTTGGAATCATTATGGAACCGTTCATGTCTTGGATCATCTCCTGGTATACATAGAAAAAAATTCTCTTTTGAAAAAAAATCCTCCCACACTTAAAATTTTTTCAAAAAAATTTCCTCTCTTCTCCTCTTACTCAATAATTCTCACTCAAACTTAAACTAAGTGTTATAGTGGGTTGGAGGACTCACCATACCTTCCATATCCCCTCACTTCCCCAACCTGACAACCCTCACCTCCATTTCCTACAAACTACCCCACACACCTTATGCCACTCATCCATCTCCGTTACCTACAAAATCCCCCACCCCCCGCCCCATCTTAAACTACCTTACCTTCCCCCCCTCAAAAAAATAATTTCTCTCCACTTCATGTTGGGTTGGAAAACCCACCATACTCCCACACCCCTTACCTCCCTCACTCTTCACCCCCGACTCCACATGTGCTACACACGAATTACCCCACCCCCTAACTTCCACAACCCATAAATTACCCCATTCCCTAAGTACCCACTCCTTCTCTCCTCTCACGAATATCTCCCCATACTTAACTATTATTCCAAAGTCTTCACCTTTAAACCATTAAACAATGAGAATTCGTCATTCTCAACCAATAATATCATTCAACATGGAAACCTATGAAGAAATGATAAGTGGCATCATATGAATGGTGCCATATGGTATCTCATGGAAGGAGGAGACACATGGCACTTAATAATTGGTGACATTTATTCCAAAGTGTTCACCTTTAAACCATTAAGCTCATAGAAGGAGACATGTGGTAGCTAATTAGTGGTGACACAGGGTGACATATTATTGGTTATATTTGGTGTCCAATGAGATAATGACATGTGGCATGTTATTATGGACACACCTGAAAACAATTGATTGGTTGACTCATACGATTACTGGGCATGGTTAGAGGTTGACTTTTGGTCAAAATTTTAATTATTGATCAATTTTCTAAGGGAGGTCGAGTTCTCAAAGCTCTATACCATCTCTTATGTTTCTTGTTAAGTGTATGTTACACTTAATATTTTATACCATTAAAAATCTTATAATCCCATGCATGTGGGATAACATTTTCACCACAAAAAGTTGAATTTTCATAAAGGGAGCACGAAATTTAATCCAAGGGTTGAGATTGCCCTAAGACATCTGATCGACACTCCCTAAGTCATGAACTTATGAAGACCATAACATGAGCTCCAGGAGACGAAATTGTGCAAATTTTATATCGTTGGAAAGTTATTTTGACTAAGAAGATGATGGTACAGGATAGAAGGGATGGAATTGGCTACATTTTTCCTAGAAATTGAAATATTAGTAAGCTTCATTTTTAATGGATCTGCATGACAACTGAACTT
This sequence comes from Picea abies, assembly GCA_900067695.1. Lineage (NCBI taxonomy): Eukaryota > Viridiplantae > Streptophyta > Pinopsida > Pinales > Pinaceae > Picea > Picea abies. The sequence continues at coordinate 7,416 of CBVK0101838990.1, forward strand.
CACGATCTCATATCTTGATATCCAAGAGTCGGATTTGAAAAAAATTTATATCGTTGGAAATATAAGATGATGAAGATCATACATGAAGTGATTTCCATGGCTGAAAGGTTGATTATCACTTACATAAAATTAAAACACAGTCCCACTCTTTAAAAGGGCAATTAATTAAATTTTGAAAATAAAAGTTTATTTAAAAAAATTTATTAAAAAATGAAAGGGACCCACTTGAAAGATTCAGATGTTAATGATATGAAATCATTAAAAACACTTTAATGAGGCATTAATTAAATTGAATATTTCAATAAGAAGATTGTATGGGAAATTCAAGAAGGGAAAAACCCTAACTACTCAAGTAGTTAGAAAGTCTAATTTTAAAAAGAGAAGAAGTGCTATATCAAGGGTTCCAAAATTAGAATTAATCAGAGGGGCATGGGTAGAAGATCATAAGAACAAGGTACAACCATCATGTGTAGTGAAGACTTTGATCAACGAAGATAAATCTCCATCTTCTCCACTCCTTTTCTTTTTCTACACAGATTTCTCATGGCCTCATTTTTGTATTTATGAACCAATCAAGGGGTTGAGTCTTCAGTGTTTCTCTTGCATTCTTCAAAAGAATTTTCTTATATGATCATGGAGTATTTAAAGCCATATATATGAATTTCAGATATTTTGTAATGAAGAATATATTTCATTAATAAAACTCCACAAATAATTACTTCAGGGTTGATTTCAATTGTATATTGTAACTTTGAGTCTTGAGTATGAGATATTTGAAATTGACCTATCAAATTATCTTTTGTTACAACAGTTACACTCTTTTAAAATTCTTTGAGATGATCAAATTGTTTTCTCCTATTTCTCATGAAGAAGATATGGATGCATTTGTATATAGTTAAGAATATTGTATGTTTGATGTTGAAGCTATCCTTCAATATTTTTATTATTAAAAGACTTCTTGTTGCACATAAAGATCAGATCGGGTTATTGAAGAACCTTTTTATTGAATAAATCCAAGAAATAAAGATATAGGGTTTTTTTGTTTGGAATTCTCCTTATTCCAATATATCACAGATATATCTTTTAGCCAAAGAGGAGTACCACCTATATAAAAATGCAGAGGGATTCATATCCTCGCGAGGTTGACATCTCGATCATAACAGATTCAAACATCAACACTTCATCATACAAATATTTATTTTCTTCATCTTCAGTAAGTCTAAGGAACAAAGAAATTTTCTTTAAAATTTCCCCTATCTTGACCTTCTTTGATTCCTTGAACAACTCCTTGAAGTGATCAACCCCCAAACAAAATAGATCATAGAAACCTCTTACCTTTTTTCCCCATGAATCCTTTAGTTCCCAAATGTTATTATAATTTTTCCTATGGTTAGAAATTTTTTGAAAAACAAATGTACTTTGGTCATCTACCCCAATCCATATGACATGAATGTTAATCCTCCAAGCCTTTTCCTATTCCAGTAATAGGTTGTATTGATGAGCTTCCAAGGATCAACAAGCTACCAAGTCTTTAGGAGACCCATGTCCCCCTTGCATCTAACAATAGAAAATTTATGCCTCAAGGTCAAGGTTTCGAAGCTCTAGCTCATTCCCTTTCCTTCGTTCTCCTACACAAAAGGATACCTTTCCTTTAATCCTACGTAAGGAAGAGACAAATTGAGAACTAGTAGAAACATTATTGTCCTCCTAAAAAGGGGTCCAATTTCCCCAGATAAGGGTCTGTAAATCCTCCAGTTCTACCCAGGAAGGATTATACTTGAAGGGCACACCAAGTTTCCCATCCAAACATCCCAACTCTAAAAATATATGGTATTAATAGAATAATGTACAATATCCACCCATGGAAAATAAGAACCAAGTTATTGGGGAAACAATGATGTGCAAGGAAGCAGTCAAGTAGTTTAGATACCCTATCATCATCTATGATTATTGCTCCACATAGGCCATAATTGAATAGGTTCAACATCAACCAAACCTTCCAATTCGAATTTAGTAATGAATAAAATAGCCAACTGCTCCCTTCTAATTGTAAAATTTAGATCTCCTCTAATGATTAGATTTTCAAACCTTATACACTTAAGTTCAAACAAATGTGCACAGGATGCCTCCTTCCCTTCATAAGGACCATAAAGATTAAGTAGGGAAATGGTTATCTCTTACTCCTTGGAAAAAATATATGTAAAAAGACCTGGAGAGATAGAGAAACAATTCATAACATCCCTATTAGATGAAAAACTAGTGATAAGTCCCCGATAAATACCTTAAAAATCCACACCATAGAACCCCCAACCCAGAAACAATTCTTTCAGTTCAAAGATAATAGTTTCACTACATCCCATTGATTCTCAAATTAAAAAAAAATTGGGTTGATCCACTTCAATAAGTCTTCTCAGATAAAAAAATTTGGCCCTCCCACTAGGCCCCTCATATTGATGAAAATTATTTTCATGGGGACCCCACCTTCGGGGCTAATCTAACTCTAAGGACCCTAGAGATACGTCTTTTTTTTCCCTGTGACACTTCATGAGAAGCATGCTCATGTGCATGTTTTAGAGAAAACTTACTCCCTTCTTTATTATTACTAGACTCCTTATGGATGTCAAACCCCAAGCCCCTCGAGAGTGTTTGAATACAAAACATAGGCTCGAGGCCTTAAAAAATATGACTCCCTAATAGAAGAGATAGAAGGGGAATCCGAAGAGGATGCTTTGTAGATTTTGGAAGGGGTTTGGGGTAAACAATCAATAGCCATTTTTAAATCGACAACAAAGTATCCATCATCCCGAACCTTGAGAGAAACTGAATGTGAGACCATCCCCATAGAAGTGCATGGAATATACTCACCCCCATGGTCGAGCATATTATTACTCAATAGTGTACGAGAAGAATTGAAGCTTGGATTTAAAGTCTATATTTTCTTACCATAATCCCAAGTGGTCACACTAGTAGTCCAAAGAGATTCCAACTTGCTACATTGTGAGGGAAATAAATCTAGATCATCTCCAAATATGTTCATCTGTGAAAAACCCTCCTCTTTTCATGGTATTTCACCTTGCACTTGAATAGGAATCTCACCAATACAAAGGTCATTCTTCACATGCAATTTCTTTGTACCCAAATGCTAACTAGTAGTTCCCCCTACATCATCCCCTTGTGGGGATTGGGCCTTCTTAAGTATCCCTGACATATGCGATGTAATTTATCTAACTAATTTATCTTCCACAACTGGTATTGCATCCCCCTGATATCTTTTATGAAAAGAAAATTCACAATCAACAAGAATGCGACCCACCTTTTGATAACATAGACAATGTAAAGGCATGTTGAGATAATCTAGAGGTTGAGTGTAGGACATATCCTCCAACACAAATTCCACTGATTCATACAATCCCTATCTTAGATCCAAGGCTACAAGTATTTTCACCATTGTTATGAAATTATAGGTTTTATAACTTAAATCTGACGTGATGAAAGTTCCTAATACTTATCCAATAGTCTTTAACCCAGAGTCCATCCAAAACTCAAGAGGCAATTTTGGGAGCTTAAACCATGTGGGCATGTCAGTTGATACTTCTTCCCTAGAATCAAAGAGTGGATTCCATGGTTTTTCACAAAAAAAAATTTGGTCCCAATACCAATGACCCACCAGAATAGACCTCACATCTTCCTTTGAATGAAAAATAAAGCCTATCCAAGGAATATTGGGGCCTAGACAAGGGACAAAAACCAATTCGACTCCATCCAATAATTTAAGGAACCCATTGAAATTTGTTTCCCACAAAACTTCCTGACTAAATCCCGACCCTCCATCTTTGTAATTTGGGTGATTCTCAAATCTTCCCCCACAACCAAGGACACACAACCACCATGAGACTTTGCAACTTTTCTTCATTTATAGATAGAACTCTTATGAATGCACATCTCACCACTACCCTAAAGCTCAGATAGAGTGATTTTTCTACTGATAAACCCTATGGGAAACCCATCTCAATGACTCTTCTCATTGCATACGGGAGGAGTCGATGGAGCAAAATTCTTCAAAGCAGAAACTGAAACATTTGTGCCTCGAGCTCCAAGATGATCTACAGACTCCACCCACCGAGGATATTCAATGACTGGTACTAGAGTTAGACATAAATATAACAAAAGAGATTCGAGGCCACTTGACCTATCCAGATTCGGATGCGTTTTAGGCAAAGAAACCCCCAAAAATATTACTTGAGCATGCGAATTGTCAATCTCCAAAAACAGGGCCCTAGCAAGGTTAATGATTGGGTTAGAGAAGATCATGTCCTATGACATCAAATATTATGAATAGTGAACCAATGGCATATATCATCCATATATTTTATCAAACACCAAAACAAAGGCCACTTGCCACCTTAGACTAGCTAGGAACTGTAAAAACCCTACAAACCCTAGTCGTTCTCTGATTGATTCAAAATATGCCCCACTTTATGGGTAATATGTTATCTAGTATCACATTAAGGTGCATGATTAACATTAATTCTAGTAAGTTCACCTTACATTATTATAATTTGACCATAACCTCAATTGTGTGAATCATTAAATGCATAAGGGAAAGATGGATTTTGATGGTAAAAGAATGGATTTTAACCTTTGATTCTAGAAGTACAAATGGATTTTAATCTTTGTTTCTAGAGGTTGGTTATTTATAGCTCATGGACTAAGGCATATCCTCCTAGATCAGTAAACAACTTCTTCCAGTTCTACATGTATTTAGTGTTTTTTGCTAGTAGCACTCTTCCCTCACGGGTCATCTTGGTTTTAGCACCCCATTGCATTTTTGGCACCCATGTCTCTTTTTCCTCGAAGATAATTATTTTGTATAGTCCACATCTCAAAGAACAAGCGTCATGCTTCTTTATCCTCATAATGTTGATCCATACCCTCAAACTCTCGGAAGCTCGCATATTTATGATTGGTTATGTTAAATGTTTCACCATATTTCATGGGTCTCCCATCTTATTCATGACCAATAGATAACCTACAGTCCATTTAATTACTCATTTAACCCCTAATGAGACCCACCCTGAGGGCCCCATCCTCTACATTCCATTTCATTACTCATTTAATGCTTAACGAGACCCACCCTGGGGACCCCATCCTTATTTTCTCTCACCACTCTAGCCACACATTGCAGAGTGGCTTCGTCACACATTTGGGGCACCCAC
>CBVK0101839021.1:0-10251 GCA_900067695.1 Picea abies
GTGCATGACCCCTCTACTCCATATGTGAGTCTGGTCAGCAAGCTATCGTCAGCCTGCATCATTGATGAATCATGTCAGCAATAATAATCAATCATGATAACATCTAATCATATGTACATATGTCATATCAACAACAATCAAACCCTAATTGTCCACTCCTTGAATCGATCCAGAGTCCAAGGGGTTTCATCAATGCCTCTGTATCCTCAATTTCCAAAGTCCTGCACACTCAAGAGAACCCAGTCAATAGAACCTGTCTATGTAAAGAAAACTAAATAAAATATCATCATACCCATAATATCTCATAATCATAATCAAACGACCAATAGTATAATAATTCGGATCACTTGCAAGCAAGTGTCCTCAAAGAATAAGTTCATTCAGTGCGTGCAAGAGCGGGATGTTACATTCTTTAGGTGATGGAGTTGGCAATAATGCATTTTGTGAAGGGAATGAAATGGAAAGAAAATGAGTTGTACTATGAGAATATACGATCTTGAAAGGAAATAAAAAAGAGAAAAGGGAAAGAAAAAGTAGAAAATTTGATGTACAAAATAGTGAGAACTAGGGATTAAATAAGGAAATTCTTGAGGAACTTCCCATTTACCGGCATTGTTTGAACTTTTCCATTTACATATTTCAATAGATAAGGATTGTGACCAAAGATATTTTCAATTTGATACAACCTGATCCATAAATATTCAAACTTGGTATGAAAGGATGGATTCTCCTTAGCCTTGTTCCAAAGTAAAACCCATTAATCCTTTTGAAAATGCTTGGCAGTGGCACTATGATAAAAATGCTTATGGAATATTTTTTATTTGTTAGTCATGATTTCCAGTGTTTTTTCCCTCTATTCTTCCAACTGCAACAATTGATAATAGCATGCTTGAAGAGGTAACACATCTTCAACATCCTCATTTTCTATAACAACAACTAATGCATTCAACTCAAAGTGTATTGGAAATCTATATTATTTTCCATATACCAAAGTATAAGGTGATTATCCAATAATTTCCTTCGGAGTTAATCAACTTTCCCAAAGAGAATCTATTAACTTTTTGTGTAGATTTATCTTATTTGTTGCAATGCTCTTTTTGAGAAATTGAATCAATGTTTTATTGGTTGATTCTACCAATCCATTTCCTTGGGGATATTAATTAGATGTTTTCCCCATTAATATTCCATACTCCCCACATAACTTTATGAATTTTGTTCCAAATAAAATTGATCCATTGTTTGTTATAACTTTCTTAGGAACACCAAATCTAGATAGAATATTATCTTTTAAAAAAATGATCAATTGTTCTAAATCAACATTCCTCAAATCTATTGCTTCTTGCAAATTTGTGAAATAATAGGTAGAAGTATTAATGTATGCACGTCCTTTACTTGTTTTAGATTGATCAAGGACCAATAAAATCTAACCCCCATTGTGAAAATAAAGCTTTAGTTGAAATCAAATTCAATGGCACGACTTCTCTCTTCATTTTTCCATATTTGTTTTGGCAAGAAAGACTTTTTATTATCACTGCATAAGCATATTTAAATAGATTTGGTCAATAATAACCAACTCTAATGATTTTGTGTGTAGTTACCATTGGTGCAAAATGTCATCCACATATTCCATGAAACTCTTGGATTACTTGGTGGGATTTTGAATGGTCCAAACATCAGAATAATACTCCATCAAAATTTCTCAAAAAAATTATTCCAGATACCCATACATACTGATTGGTCTTTATAGTCGGATCTGTTCTCCCCTTAGGAGACATTTCAATACGAAATTGTCCATACTTGAGATAAAAAATGATATCTCTATATTGTTCTTGTCTTGAGAGAGATACATATTGGGTTGGTACATCATCTGTATGAGGAATAGTAACATATTCAATACCATTTTTTAATTTACACAACCCTTGTCCCCTGTCAGCCTTGACGAGCTTGATCTCCATGTCATATTCTTGGAGCTTAGAAAACTAGTTTTCCCATCTCCCTTCTCTAAATTGTTGATTAAGAAAATATTTCACTAGAGGATGTGATGCATAAGCTATGGCATGTGCTAACAAGATATGAGTTCTAAAATGAGACATTTCTTTTACCAAAGAAAAAATTATTTTTCTATGTCATAATACTTCAGTTCATAATCATGCAATGTCTCACTCATACAAGAAGTAGGAAATTGAAATATCTTCTCCTTTTGAGTTTCTTTGTGTGAGTATGGAGGAAACAACCTCTTTTGAAGTGAATGAATACAATATAAAATCTTTGTCCAAATATGAACTGACAAGGACATCAACAATGGTGATTGCATGTTTTATACTAACAAAATCCTTTTGAATTTCTAGAGTCCACCAAATATTTTGGTTCTTTTCCAATAACATGTTGATTGGATTTACAATTGTGGCATAATCAAGAACAAATCACCAAAAACATTTATCTTCCCAAAGAAAGATTGTACTATTTTTTTTAGATTTTGGGGGACATAAATAATTAATGGATTTTATCCTTTCTCAATCAATATAAACACCATACTTGATTACAATATGACCAAGTATCTTCCCTTCTAATACAACAAACAAACAATTCTTTGGACTGAGAGATATACCATAATCAATATAAACACCATACTTGATTACAATATGACCAAGTATCTTCCCTTCTAATACAACAAACAAACAATTCTTTGGACTGAGAGATATACCATACATCTTGCATCATTCGAAGACTTGTTTGATATGTTTGAGTTGTCATTCTCTTAGTTTTGAATGGAAATTTAATTCATCCTAATAATATACCATAAAATTTCCAATTAGGTCATTAAAAGCATGGTCCATTTCTCTTTGAAATGTTGCACCATCATTTTTCAATCCAAATGGAATGTTGATATAGGCATATGTTCCCCATGGTGTAACAAATGCAATATTCAACATATCTTCTTTAGCAACAAGTACTTGGTTATATCTAGTGTTGGGTATGTGTTATATTCTTTGCACAACATGACACCTACCTCGAGAAACGTGTCAAGTATTTAGGTGGTTTTTCGACACATGGTTTTTGACGATGGTTTTCTATTTCCGGTTAAGGAATTAGGGTTGTTGACTAATATAGGTCATTCGGTTAGGGTTTTGGATGCCATTGGCTCCTATATGTATATTGTATTGTAAACAATGTAACACCATGAATGATGTAAATTATTCATTATTCATAACGATTAATGAGAATTCTTCCATTCTTTTTCTCCTTCTTCTTCTTTTTCCAATTCTTTCTGCAAATATGTGTATCATTGTTTAGCTAGATCTATTCTGTGCAGGTTCAACACATTTACACTCTCTTCTCTAAATCGTTGATTAAGAAAATATTTCACTAGAGGATGTGATGCATAAGCTATTGCATGTGCTAACAATATATGAGTTCCAAAATGAGACATTTTTTTTACCAAAGAAAAATCTTATTTTTCTATGTCATAATATTTCAATGCATAATCATGCAATGTCTCACTCATACAGAAAATTGGAATCTCTTCTCCTTTTGAGTTTCTTTGTGTGATTATGGAGGAAACATTCTCTTCTGAAGTGAATGAATACAATATAAAATCTTTGTCCAAATCTAAACTGACAAGGACATCAACAATGGTGATTGCATGTTTTATACTAACAAAAGCCTTTTGAATTTCTGGAGTCCACCAAATTTTTTGGTTCTTTTCCAATAACATGTTGATTGGATTTACAATTGTGGCATAATTAGGAACAAATCACCAAAAACATTATCTTCCCAAAGAAAGATTGTACTCTTTTTTTAGATTTTGGGGGACATAAATAATTAATGTATTTTATCCTTTCTCGATCAATATAAACACCATACTTGATTACAATATGACCAAGTATCTTCCCTTCTAATACAACAAACAAACAATTCTTTGGACTGAGAGATATACCATATATCTTGCATCATTCAAAGACTTGTTTGAGATGTTTGAGTTGTCATTCTCTTAGTTTTGAATGGAAGGTTAATTCATCCTGATAATATACCATAAAATTTCCAATTAGGTCATTAAAAGCATGGTTTTAAATGTTGCACCATCATTTTTCAATCCAAATGGAATGTTGATATAGGCATATGTTCCCCATGGTGTAACAAATGCAGTATTTGGCATATCTTTCTTAGCAACACGTACTTGGTTATATCTAGAAAATCCATCTAACATAGACATCAATGCAAAATAGGTGACTTTTTGAAGTAAGATATCCATATTTGGGAGGGGGTAATTATATTTGGCACTTACTCAATTTATATATAGGAAGTCCACATAAAGTTTGATTTCACTAGTATTTTTTCTGACCACCACTAGATTTGATATCCATTCTAAATGTCGAATTAAAAAATTTATGTCGACCTTATTTAACTTTTCTAGTTTTAATTTCACCGGAGGCTTCAACTTTGGATTAATTACTCTCAAATTCTCTGTAAATGGTTTTGAACCTTCTTTGAGAGGTATGGTGTGTTGGAAATTAGACTTATCATACTCCTTTAAATTATTATAAGTCCAACAAAAACATCTTTGAATTCTTGAAAAATGGTGGTACACCTTTTAAATTGATCATTAGTACAACTGGTACCCAGATTGATATATTTTGTTTCTTTAGGTGTCCCAATATTTATCCTTTGAGTTTCTTGGACTTTCCTAAGAGATGATTATTCTATCATATTCTTCCTTTTTGTCTAGTCATCTCTTGTAAAATTTGATTCTAGACTGACATAGTTCTTTGGAAGGATATTGGAAATTCATTCACATGTTTCCTCCTTCTAACAAATTCCATCCTCGAAATTTCCTTCATCTGAAACAATTGGTTGTAAATATGTAAGGAAATCTGCAACGTGTTCATTATTTTCAAAAACTTGCCAATAATATTGATTATATGGAACAAATGGTCAAAATATTGTCTTGACATGAAAAGTATTGATCGTTTGAGAATCACTTGAATTATAGAGAGGTGTTGCAACTGCTAAGGAGTATACCTTATAATTATTTTATTGAGGAACAAAAGTGATATTAAAATAATTGTAATAGTCAAAGAGATGTCAAATCCTTTTAGCATAAAGTTTCAATCTTTCTTTCTTGATCTTGTTCATTTTCCTGATATGATTGATGACTAATTTAGAATCTTCATTCACCATTAAATAATGAACCTTCATTTGAAGCATGCGAATGAATGCTTGAATTAGTGTTGCATACTAATCTTCATTATTAGTGCAAGGGAAATTGAGTATGATTGCATGTGGATAGATGCAAGACTGGGGATGCAAGGGAAATTGAGTATGATTGCATGTGGATAGATGCAAGACTGGGGAATTTTAAATGAAACACTAACTCTGACACCAAACTTAGAACAAGTTCCATCAAATGAAATTTTTCATAATCCATGACAAGTATTGTATGTGGATTATTCGGTTGGACTAATCTTCTCAGTATTAAAAACAACATAGTTTATGGTTCTAGAATCAAATTAATTTTGTATTATTTCATTATCTTTCTTCTAAAATGATGAGAGATTTCTTTGTTCTCGAGGAAATCTAATAATTGTTACACTTTTATTTGAGAGCATCATACAACTCCCATTATTCATTATGTATCCTCCAATCATTGAAAACCAATCTCTACCAACAAAAACACCATATGTTGGGGGGAAATTAACTATTATTATGGTAGTACTATTATAATATGTGGTGTTTCACATATCCAGACACAAAATTCTTTAATTTCTTCATAAGCTAATACTTTTCTGGAATCAATGGCATAAATATTTTCACTAGTCTCATAGTACTTTGCGCATTCCATTCCAAGATCCTCCATTACATATAATGGCATGATATTATTAGTGGCTCCACTATCAACCAAGTAGTTGTGCAATGTAAAATCATGATTTTCCAATGATATGTAAAATGATAGAATCTTGTCTCTTAGCCTTGTTGGTATAGTATTTTTTTGTTGCTTTATGTTCATAACAATTACTTCTATTCTCGGACCAAATGAACATGTATCATCCAAAATATTTAAGAGATTTTCTCTTTGTTGAGGTATCTTGACTACCTCCATGAATGGCAGAGTGATATGAAGCTTGGTCAATCCATAAACCACATTATAGTTCATCTGTAGTGGTCTCTTTGTCTGACTTACAACTAGTTGTTGATTTGTTGGTTTTGAAGAATTACCCTTTGCTTTTTCATTTTCTGGTTTATCTTTGGACTTGAATTTATTTGCTTGATTCATAGTTTGATAAATATTGTCTTGTTGTGCATAGTCATACTCTTATTGTGCATCAAATATATAAAAATATGATAAACTCTCTTCCATTTGGATTGATTCTAATATTTGATCTTAATTATTGATCAATTCTTGATTAAATGGCTCATTGTCTTGAATAATTTCTTCTTCTTATGCAATTTCTTCTAGCACAACAATATTTGTATTTGGAACTCATGGTTCTTTGGGTCTATGGTATTCATTTATTTTATTTCTATCATTTCTATCTCCTTGATTCTATGGAAAAGATCACACATATTGATGTGTTGGAATGATATTTTCATTTCTTTTGAGCCTAGTTATTTCATTATACATTTTTCAAATAGTCCTTCTCATATAAGCAATCTTTATTTTGTATGAATGCCTTGAGAAAATTCAAGAATTTTTCTTACATTAGGGGGCTGGCCTTGAAAAAATCCCCCTTTGAATCCTCGTCGTTCAATATTTCTTGAGGCAAATGGGACTTGGGATGATACTGATAAACTTGTCATTTGTCTCTATATTTTTCCAAGGATAATCTTAGGATCAAAATTACTCTCAAGCATATATCCTTACATATATATTTCCTTCATTATTTCTTCATATAATGTGTTTATTTGTGCAACCTTCATTTCATAATTGACATGTGATGACATCACATTCTTATAACACCCAAATATGATAGGTGTATTTGGACGTTTCTCTTCTCGAATTTGATTTAAGGTCTTGAAAAAATGTAAGTTAAAATTTATGATCCTTTCATTTTTTCCAAGTTGTATTTGAGTGAAATGAGTGAGTAAAGTATGATACATGATTGGTTGTGCATATATGGTCATAAACATATCTTCCATATCATACAAAGAGCCAATTGACTGAGTTGGGAGAGAAAGGTACTAGTCATAGGCTGGGCCTATCAAAGTTTGAAGAATACGACCATCACATCATCATATTCAATCAAATGAATGTCACAGATGGTAAGGAATTGATTCATACGATTTTTGGGATCCATGATCCCGTAACCTATGAAAATAGGAAAAATTCCTCGAGGGAGAATAAGCAATTGATGTTGTTCTCCCCATAAGTTGAGGGGACTGGATCTAGATCTTCTTCTTGGATTTCTTTGTCTATAATTATTAGGAAATCTATTTCTTTTCTCTCCTCAATCACCCATGGTTTCTATGTTCACAATTTTAGATGTTGAATATTGGGTTTCTTGATGAATTTCAAGGTTCTTGATTTTACTTCTCATCAAGGGACCTTTGTAGGGTTCTAACATTTAGGGATTTATTGTTGTATTCTTTGTCTATGAGATATAGCTATTTATTATTCACAAACCATAGCATACCACATTATTTAGAGATGCTCTCGAATTCTTATTATCGTTATGGCTAGATCATACAGTTTATGAAGCATACTTCCTTGGTCTCTAAGTCCTATTTATATTTGAGGTTTTTTGGGATCTTATTGAGTCATTCCAATTTTCTATTCTGAACCATCCTTTTGTTCAAGAGATCCCCAGTATGGTCACCAAAAATGTTTATCTTTAAGACTATTTAGAATCTTGAAGACAACCTCACAAGGAATAATCCTTCTACATTTTTAAAGAGGTGGTACTCCTCTATATGAATAATATACATAATTAAAATAAAACCTGAGAAAGGACCAGGTTTATTTAATAAAAAAATTCTCATAATGAAAGAAGGGCTTGAGGAAGGACCAGGCTCTGTTCCAATGAATATTTACAATATCATACAAGATTTAAGAATAGTGTACACAACTGTAATGTAAAATAAAATAGGAATCCTCACAAGAAACATTTCCATGATAGAATAAAGTGAAAAATATCATTTGGCAGAATGAAAGTAAATGGGAACATATGCAGAGAACTTAACATGAAATTTTTTTGAAAATCTAAAAGAGTGATGGACACACACTTGAAAATCCAACTTAAAACTCAAAGTCTGAAAAATCAGTAGTCATGTATCCCAAACAACTCCTCAAAAAATATACAATTGTATTTAAAAATGTCCATAATATGTAGAAAAGTAAAAGGTGTTTGTCCAAATGGACTAGGATTTGGGCTCCCATGGACTATAAATAGGAGTAAGAACCGGAAGAAAGAAAGGAAGAAAACTAGAAACCGGTCTTATTTTTTCACAGATTGTGAAACAAGTAATACCCAGGGATTACTAATTAAGCATAAAAAAACAAAAGGAAGGCCAAATGTAGCATATGATTTACTTAATAAGAAGGAAATGTTGTCTCTCCCTTTTTTTTTGCTAGGGTTCTAACTTTATATGATTTGGGGCTTCAAGCTTCCTTTGACATAACTATCTTGGGTAGCTATTATGGGTTGATGATCTTTTGTAACAACTTCTTGAGACATTCATTCATGTACTCCTTTATCGGTGGGATGGTGATTTCTTGATTAAATTTAAGAGAAACTATATCCTCCTATATTTCTTTAACTTCCACATGGATTTGGTCAATTGTTGACAAGTCATATTCGTTTTCATTTACAAATGTGGCAATCCAATGCTTAATTTCTTCTTCCAGAAACTCTATGAGGCTGTCAAAATCCCTAGCCCATGAAATCTTAATTGTAGCTAAGTCTTTATCTAATTGTTCCTTAGTTATGATCCTGAAATTTCTTAAAATTTTTGGTCCCTTTAATTGTCTTACAATATCGAATTCTTTTAGAAAAGCATCTCCTCTTTTTTCATTAATTCTCTCACAATTAACAATTGTATGTTTTAACATATTTACTCCTTCCCATCCTGCCCTTATTTTTTTTATTCTTCTATTTGAGGGAAATTGTTGTTGATTTCCATAATGATCACTTAAGCTAGTGACCCTTGCATTGAAAGTTTTTACCTCATTATTATAGAAGCCTTCATCATGCTCTAAATTACTTTTTAAATATTTTGTAAAAATGGAAACCTCTAAGATAAATTTCATAGGTTGGTGTTGACCTCCCATGCTTGTGAAATAATCTCATATCTTTTGTTGATATTATTAGAAACATAGAGTCTTACTCCGTTCAATAGTTGGGAATATTTTCTCACTCATATTTAAGTTCTTTGTGTACTTGGGGGAATCTATTCTGATGAAGGTATGGCTAGTGGTTTTACAAATAGTGTCTTTGGAGTCAGTGCATCCTCAATCTCACTAATTTTCTCTTTTAACTTAATATTTTATTATTCCTTCTCCAAAATTGAATGGGAAATAACATCTCCTATATAAAAATGTAATTTTAGGAGTCCAAAGGGTCTGCCTCCTGATACATCAACTTTTGAGCTCAATTTATGAATTACATATTTTTTTTTACACTAACATTTTATATTCAATTTGCAACTTCGTTTCTTCCTTGTTGTATTGAGAGTTGTAAAGTGTCAATAATTTCTTCTTAAACTACATAGGTTCTTATGTAGCCAGGTCATATGTAATTTGTCAAATTTCAGCATTTTGTTGAGCTACCCAGTCTGATATCACAACACTATCAATCTCCATATCAGTGATATCCCTTTAGCTTCTTGAATTCTAGGAATTACTTTTACTTGGGATTATTTTTATTTTTTGTTGGGACATTGTATGTGTTCATTCAAGATTGACATGGGGTGGATCATCTCCATCGTTGCATCGATCACATCCTTAATTACTCTCTTATTTGTTTATGTTCTACACTTGTTTTCTTTGCGTAGAGGAGGAGCTCCTACGTGACTGAGGATTCGAGGAATACTGCACATTAGTTGCACCTTTCCCCCTTTGTCTTGTTTTTCTTTTACTTTGAGTGTTTGGACTTATTTCCGTAGCCAAGTATTTATTGCACATATTTTCTTACTTTCTTGTGAGATCATTATCATAAGTTTTGATGAGCCCAATCATTGCATATCACAGAAGCTCATCTTAGGCACATTTTTCCACCATAATATGACTTAATACTTGTTTTTTACCATTTTTAATAGTAA
>CBVK0101839030.1:0-12378 GCA_900067695.1 Picea abies
TTTCGAGCAAGGGTTGGATGAGGAGGACTTGGAGAGGTTGTTGCAACATCATTTGAAGATTTTAATTTTCTTTTTGAGGTTCTCATTAATATACTTGGACTATATCCTTCTAGTACATGTTTACATGTGCTTTTCTATGCTTGTCTTAATATTCATAGATCAATTGATTTTTTCTAATCCATTAGCATAGGAGATATTGGTTTGTTTCTTGTTGTCCATTGCAGGTACTGTTCAGAACTTGCATATTGGAGAAGCTTGGACAAACGTCAAAAGTGAGGTACATCATAATTTATCTCCTCTCTTTTTCAATGGATAAAATGAATCTATAGGAATGGTAGTGTCCAAAGGTATTTTTCTGTCTTGGTAGAGGGGTCTATACTCTAGGGGAAAGTTCACATGTCTGCAGGGGAATATTTCTGTAACAGAAATTGGTTACTCCACTCTGGATCAAATTTTCAATCTGTTATTTCCTTGGTTCATCTGTGACCTTTTCCTATCCTTAGATCCCATTTTCTAATTTAATTTGTCCTTCCATTTTTTTTTTCTTTGTTAAGTGTCTCACAAAGTCTCTTACTGAATTTCCCTGAGTTTTTGAGCTTTTTAAGTTTTTCTCAATTTTTCTTAGGGACTAGCGCCCCTCCACAGGATAAATCAGAGTGTTGCTTCTTGATCAGTGCTCCCTCAAAGTCTACTAGGGAGCATTACAGCACTCTGGTGCTTTGGTTACCAGAGCATCAATTTTTCTTCCTTTGAAAAATTGTGGACTTTCTTTCTTGCTGGGTATAGTCCTTGGATATTTTTCTCTGAATCAAATTTTATTATGTCAGATATTTCCCTCTGTTTGACTCAAACTTGCTAACTTTCATTATTTTAGTCCTTATTGAGTTTGTGTTGTATTTCTTTTTCGCCAAATCAACTATTCTCTCTTGAAATTGGTTTCTTTTTTATGCTCTTCTCGATTATATAATTTATTGGAGGTTTTCATAAGGAAGGTCATAGATCATAGTATTGTTTTCCTTATCTTTGATCCCTTACTCAACTCAAGAAGACTATAAAGTGTGAATTTTGGTTTCTTAGTGTTTTTCCTTTGAGTGAATAGTTTGGTAGTTGTTCTTCTTTTGGTCTCTTGTTTACTGTTGAGAGTGTCTCTGTTGTGTACTTTCGCTTCTTCTTTTTTCAAACCACTATAGTGAACCTTTTTCATTATTGAAGAAAGCATGAAGCATTAGATGAAAATTTTAGTTTGCATTCACAATAAAACAAATAAATACTTGTATGCATTGGTTTTTTATATTAAAAGGGTCCTCTTTATAATTTGGCAATTGTTTGAAGTCTTGTTGAGAACAAAATAGTATAATTTTTTGCATTCTTGAGTGCTTGTTAGTGACAAACAAAAAGAAAGTATTCTCCTTACCATAGCTATAAGTTTATTGAAAAGAAAGTTTGCATATCATTTTTTTTACCTTTTTTGGGAGTCGAGTATCAAACATCATCAATTTCACTATCATTCACCCTTGTGTAACGAGCAACCATGAAAATGAACACTAATTAAAATCAAACTAGAAAATTTATTTTTTGGATCTTTACACCAACAATAGAATAGGACTAGAGCTTTGTAATAGGTTGTGAGAATAACTCTCCATAGGATTCAAGACAAATAGATAATCTTGTGATAGGGAGAATAAATCCAACCTTAATATAAGCATATATAGGACCCCCCTCTCACATAGGGGTTAAACACGAGGTCATATGCAGGAGAGAAATGAAGATTACCCCTCTAAGGTTCAACCAATCATAGTAGTACGATTGTATATTGGGGGTTTTTCTTGAGGATAAATTGTTTTCATTTGGTCTTAGAGCTTCATGAATTCTGAATTTGTTCAAGGTCCTCTGGAGTTTACTGGTGTTGGCATGTTTTACAGGCAATGTATGCTTCTCATTGATGGAAATTACAACAAAGATGATGGCCTGAGTACAGGAAGAATGTAATAGACAGGCACCAGAAGTATTTTGGGAAGAATCCACAGAGCAAGCTCGATAAGATCAGAAGAGATAGTGCAAAGGATGGTTGGCATGCTTTACATGTAGTATGTGCTTATCACTGATGGCAAGATCAGAGTATGCAGTGAAGAAAAAACAAGGACAAAGTAAGCTTAAGAGGAATTAGCGCAGAGTCAAACGCAGTGCCTAAGCTCGGGAGAAGAAGCATCAGTGATCGTTGGATCCCATTTAGATTCTCGAAAGAAGGAGGACCGTTAGATTAGATTGTAGACAAGAAGAACACACAGAAGAGGAGGATAGATCTCAGGCGTCATATCTAAGCATAAGTTCCAACCATCGTTGGATCAGGAAGAACCTACACATTCTTTAAAGTGAAAGATCGAAGCGGTGGTCCAACTCCATTTCGGAGTTTTGGCTATCGGGGTTTCGGATACTGGAAGTTGGAGTGTCGAAAACAATTTGCAACAAGAATGACGAAATTGCGATATGATCTGAGCCATTGAATCAAGATTAGATCTAGACCATCGAATCATAGGACACGTGGCGAAAGATCATCATGTCGCTGACTGGAAAGTCAAAGGAACAAGGTTCCCTAACCTCTCAAATTCGCAATATGCAAAATCGTGAAACTGTCTTATCCGTTAGATCAAGGTTTGTTCTGGACCATTGTTCCAGCTCCATCTCAGAGTCTCACCTATCGTGACTTAGAGTGATGAAAACCTCCATCTAAGGAACAGTGAGATGCAAGATCGTGAAAAGATCAGGACCGTCGGATCACCAAGAACGTGGACCATTGATCTCTTCCGATCTCACAGTCAAGAAACAATACCACAGGAATGCCGAAATCGTGAAATGCCAAAATCGCAAAATGATCTGAGCCGTCAGATCAAGGTTTGATGTGGACCATTGATCCAACCCCATTTCGGGGTTTTGGATACCGGAAGTTGGAGTGTCGAAACACTTTGCAACAAGAATGCTGAAATTGCAATATGCGAAATCGCGAATGATCAGAGCCGTTGATTCAAGATCTGATCTGGACCATCGAATCATAGGACAAGTGGAAAGCGATTGGAATTTCGATGACTTGGAGTCAACAGAGCATGGCGTGGAAACTCGCGAGATGCGAGATCACGATAAGACCAGGACCGTTGGATCTATGGAGATTTCAACCATCGATCAGACTCGATGGAGTTTATAAACTCGTGAAATATGAAGCGCCTTTTGTCACAGCTTGTGGTCACCGCCGGTGGTTACAAGAAAAGAAGGAGCTAGTTCAGACAAGCTCCATTTCAGAGTTTCGAGGATCGGGACATGGAGAGTAATGAAATCTTTACCACGGGGATCCCGAAATACTGAAATGCGAATTGGCGAAATAAATGCAAGATCACTTGAAGCCAATCCAACGGTGCAGGGGATCTTGGACACGACCAGAGGGCTAATGTTTCTCCTTGCAGTCTAACTACTATAAACCATTGATGGTCTCTGCCAAAGGATTCGAAGAGACCTCTTTGTGATCGCCAGAGGAGATGAAGGGTCTCCAAGCTTCTTCCAGTGAATGAAGATGATTCTTAGAGGGACTGACAAGTGGATGAGCATTGAAGTTTGTAATTGAAGCAGAAAGTATAAGCTAGACTATGCCAGAAAAGACGAAGAGTCTTGACTGCCATAGAGTCTGAGGAATCTCAACATGACATCCAATGATGCTGAACACATGGGCAAACTTCTAGAGAAGTTGAGAAGTCGTAATGGTGATCAGACAGAGCACTCACTGTGAAGAGATGCAAAAGCATTACACATATTGCATGCACAAGGTGCACAGAAGCTATAAGAACATGACACAGAGAAGTTATGAGGTTGTTGTTGCTGAGGTGAGGTAATGCATGTGTGAGGAAGTAAAGAGGTGGTGCAGTAGCTGAAATGTATAGGAAACAAAAGGTGCATTGAATAGGAATGGCACACAGAGCACAAAAGGTAGAAGAACAGAATGGGCAGCGGATGCATGCTAGAAGACAGTGAGGAAGACTGAGTAGAAAAATCTTGCAGAACAATGATGAGACTGGTAAGCTGTTATTGAACACTATATCACTGTAATTGGTTTCGGTATTTCATATTCATATTTCAAGGTGGTTGGGAGGTGCTAGGGAGGACTGGTGTCCTTAAAGGTTCAAGTGGGTGCTTGAACACAGGGAGTTGTAGCTCCCTTCTAGTTGGTGCTAGAGAAACCAGGGAGTTGGTGCTTCCTTCTAGTTGGTGCTAGAGAAACCAGGGAGTTGGTGCTTCCTTCTAGTTGGTGCTAGAGAAACCAGGGAGTCGGTGCTTCCTTCTAGTTGGTTCTAGAGAAACCAGGGAGTTGGTGCTTCCTTCTAGTGGGTGCTAGAGAAAATAGAGATTTGGTGCTCTCAGCAAGTTGCATCTTGCAAAACAGAGGTTGTAGCCTCACATTGAGTTGGTGCTCAATTATAGATGATGTACAGAACTTAAAAGACTGCCTATCATTTCGAAGAAGAAGAGTTTTTCTCCCTTTATGGGTTTCCTCGTGAAAATCTGTCTCTGTGTATATCTTATGTGTGACTGATGCTCATTATTTTATTGTCCATATGCTGTATAATGTTGATGATCACTTGAAGAAAGATTAAGAATGTATTAATAGACTTAAAATTGTTGAAATCACAAAGACAACTGATTCACCCCCCCTCTCAGTTGTCTGAGTAATTTCAACAATTGGTATCAGAGCGGGTTCCTTTTATTCAAAGGTAGATCTGTAAGCTTAAACATGACAATTCATGAAGGGACTTCAACCACTAAGCCCCCTCTGTTTGATGGAACAAATTTTTCCTTCTGGAAGATTAGAATGAGAACATACTTAATGGCCTTGGGTGTTGATGTTTGGGATGTAGTAGAGACTAGATATACAAAGCCTGTTGTGCTAGCCTCCAAGGACGATAAGTTAGCGTTTAGTTTTAATGCTAAGGGAATGAATGCTATCTTGAATGGACTTGCTGAAGCTGAGTTTGTAAAGGTGATGCATCTTGAAACTTCCAAAGCAATGTGGGATAAACTTATTAGCAGTTATGAAGGAAATGAGAAAGTAAAAGATGACAAACTTCAAACATACAGATTGAAATTTGAACAACTAAATATGAATGAAGATGAAACAATTAGCATGTATTTTTTAAGAGTTGAAGAACTTGTAAATGCCATGAAGGGTCTTGGTGAGAAGATTGAAGAACCATTTTTAGTTCAGAAGATTTTAAGATCGTTGCTTGATAAATTTAATTCAAAAGTCTCTGCAATAGAAGAACTAAGTGATCTTAAAACTCTGTCCATTGATCAACTCCTAGGAACTCTAACTGCATATGAAATGAGAATTAACAAAGATAAATCCAGTACTAGAGAAGCATCTTTTAAAGAAGACAAGAATATTGATTCAGAATTAGATGATATTGAGGCAAAATTTGTGAGAAGGTTAAAGAAAGGATCAGGAAAATATCACGGGAAGCTGCCCTTCAAATGATTTAATTGTGGTAAGATAGGTCATTTTGCATCTAAGTGTCCCCATCAGAAAAAGGANACAAATACAAGAAATATAATAAGAAGAAAAGTTTGGTTGCAAATAATGACAATTCCTCAGAAGACATCGATAGTGACTCTTCCTGTGAAGATAAGGCAAATGACTTCATGCTTATGGCCAAAGAGGATTATGATAATAAAAGCATAGGCAGTGATGATAATGATGAAGAAGCTGTGGTTGATATGGAAGGAGAACCGATCAGTGGATTGGAAGAAATTGACAGACTTAGAATTAAGAGTAGAAAGAAAAAACAATTGTTGATATAGTTCGAGAAAGACAGTAAACAACCTGAT
Source organism: Picea abies (assembly GCA_900067695.1). Classification (NCBI taxonomy): domain Eukaryota; kingdom Viridiplantae; phylum Streptophyta; class Pinopsida; order Pinales; family Pinaceae; genus Picea; species Picea abies. The sequence goes on from CBVK0101839030.1 coordinate 5,866, forward strand.
GAAGACTTTGCCCTGCTGAAAGTGAAATTAGAAGAGGCAAATAAAATAGAAGACATACTAAAACAATAGTTGTCAGAGAAGAAATCCAGTTGTGAAGCCTTAGAAGAATAGATAGTAAAAACCAGAAAAGAAATGGAGAAGTTTAAGGGATTGTATCACCAAAATCTGCCAAGTATTAAAGCCTCAGAAGGATTAACCTCCATTCTAAATCAGCAAAGAAATCCAAAGTTGAAAGATGGATTGGGATATGAAGAAGGATCAAGTAGTGATCATCCAAGTAATATAGAACCCATACAGTTTGTCAAATCCTCAAACATTGACAACAATCACTCTGCAGAAACAAAGAAAGAAAATCAGCCACCAAGAAGGAATGAAAGAAAAAGTACTAGAACCGAATTTGTAGATCAAAAATATTATCGCCATGAAAGAAATCGACCTCCTCAAAGAAGACATATTTTTTCAAGGTACAAAGGATTTTTCTATGGATATTGTTTTTCCTGCTCTAATTTTGGTCACAAAGCTATAAAGTGCTCTTTAATATTTAGATATGAATAATCAATATATTCAACGAATAACTATCTTCCACAAAAAAGATTGAGACATCCAAGCAACAAACAATCACAGACCATAAATCATGTGATGACTGGGAGAAGGACACAGGTGAAACACAACAACAATTATGAGCATAACAATCGTTATGATCTATTATTCAGTGAACCAGAATGTTACAACTATCATAATTATGGACATAAAGTTGTAGACTGTCGCTTAGGAATTACAATCCAAACTTGATCCCCACTGCTGAAAATGTCAAGGTTTGGAAGAAGAAAGCAGATGACAAGTGTGGACTAGTATTATCAGCCCAAAAACAAAAGAATCCCTGGTATATTGACAGTGGATGTTCCAAACATATGACTGGAGACAAAAGTAATTTTCTAACTTTAAGTGAAAACAAATAAGAGAATGTAACTTTTGGAAATGATGCACCAGGAAAAATAAAGGGTAAAGGAATGGTAAGCCTAAGTAATGGCAAAGGAAAAGCTCAAGATGTGTTGTTTGTAGATGGTCTGAAACATAATCTACTAAGTGTCATTCAAGTTTGTGACAAAGGATGTGAAGTTGTTTTTACTTCTAAATAATGTAAAATAAAGGCTTTGAGTTCAGGACAACTGATTGCAAAAGGGATAAGAACAGAAAATAATGTCTATGTGTTAAAATAAGAAAAAGAAGAATGTCACTTAAGCAAGTATGATGAAAGTTGGTTGTGGCATAGGAGACTTGGACACCTAAATTTTGATCATATAATCAAGCTCAGAAACAATGGGGCAGTAAAGGATCTTCCGAAGATATCAAAGCCATACGACTCTATTTGTAAACCCTGCTAGATAGGAAAGCTTACTCGCACTCAGTTCAAATCTAAAAAATTTCCCTCAACAGAAAAACCTCTCCAATTAGTACATATGGATTTATGTGGACCATCAAGAAAAGAAGGTACAAGAAAATAAAACTATTTTATGTTGATTATTGATGATTATTCTAGACTAACATGGGTTGCCTTTTTAAAGGAAAAATATGAAGCATTTGAAAAATTCAAAGTGTTTAAGGCTCTGACTAAGAATCAAACAGGAAAAAGATTAAAGGCAGTAAGGTCTGATAGAGGAGGAGAGTTTAGTTCATGGAACTTCAAAGAGTTATGTGATAAACATGGGATAAAAAGAGAGTACACAATTCCAAGGACTCCACAGCAAAATGGAGTTGTTGAGAGGCAGAATAGATCAGTACAACAAATGGCAAGATCAATGATGAATGAAAGGAACATACCTCAAACTTATTGGGTGGAAGCAATTCATACAGTTGTTCATATCCTTAACAAATCTCATCTCAGGCCACACAGTGACAAGACCCCTTATGAACTATGGTTTGGAAGACCTGCTTCAATCAAGCATCTTAAAGTTTTTGGGAGTAAATGTTATATCAAGAATAATGATGAAAATATTGGCAAATATGATGACTGGGCTGATGAAGGTATCTTTTTGGGTTATGCTACAAATAGTAAAGGGTACATACGCTACAATAAGAGACTGCATAAACTAGTTGATTGTATAGACATAAAAGTTGATGAAGAAATCCCAGTCAGAAATGTAAGCAGTGCTAAACCAAGAACAAAAGATATAGTTGAAGATGAAGATGAACAGGTCCAAGGATCAGAAAAGGAAGAATCTGAATCAGATGAAGATACAAATACTCAGACTGACACAAATCAACAGAAAGAAGCAAAATCACCTCTTAGAATTATTAGAAAGAATCATCCTGAAAATCAGATAATTGGAGATATAAATAAAGGAGTTTAGACGAGAAGAAAATTGATTAAAGACTCAGAACAATCTCATGTTGCCTTTTTATCTATGACTGAACCTAAAAATTTTGAGGAAGCTAGCTAGGATGATAATTGGATTAGAGCAATGAATGAAGAGCTTGATCAGGTTGATAAGAACAATACTTGGGAGCTTGTCCCTAGACTTGAAGATAAAAATGTAATAGGTTCCAAATGGGTGTTCAAGAATAAAATGAATGAAAAAGGACAATTTGTTAGAAATAAAGCCAGATTGGTCTGTAAAGGGTATGCACAAGTTGAAGGTCAGGACTTTGATGAAACTTTTGCACCAGTGGCAAGATTGGAAGCTATCAGAATGTTTCTTGCTTATTCATGTCACAAGAACTTTAAAGTTTATCAGATGGATGTTAAGTCAACATTTCTTAATGGAGATCTAGAGGAAGAAGTATATATGGAGCAACCTGAAGGATTCTCATTGATAGATAATCCTAATAATGTTTGCAAGTTGAAGAAGGCCTTATATGGACTGAAGCAAGCACCACGAGCTTGGTATTATATACTGGACAAATTTTTACAAGACAAAGGATTCAAGAAAGGTACTGTTGACAACAACCTTTACATTAAGTTTGAAGGTGATAATTTATTAGTTGTTTTGGTTTATGTAGATGATATTATTTTTTGGTGCACTAATGAATCATCTGTCCAGTGGTTTGCTAACTCTATGCAAACAAAATTTGAGATGTCCATGATAGGAGAACTGTCATATTTTCTTGGCTTACAAGTAAAACAGAGTTCTGCAGGAATTTTTATATCTCAAGAAAAATACTTGAAAGAGATGTTGAAAATTTTTCAGATGGAGGACTCCTCTCCTGTTAGTACACCCATGGTGGTTGGTTGCAAGCTCAGTAAAGATGACATTTCACTTGATGTTGATCAAAGGACATATCGATCAATGATAGGCAGTCTTCTGTACATCACAACATCCCGTCCTGATATAATGCAAGCTGTTGGAATGGTAGGTCGTTATCAGTCTGCTCCTAAACAAAGTCATTTGGTAGCTGTCAAAAGGATATTCAAATACTTGAAGGGAACAATGAATTATGGTCTGTGGTATCCCAGAAATTAGAATTTTCAGTTAACTGCTTATTCAGATGCAGATTGGGAAAATTGTGTAGATGAAAGAAAGAGCACCAGTGGAGGTGCTTTCTTCCTGGGAGACTCGTTGGTAGCATGGATTAGTAAGAAACATGGGTCTATTTCCTTATCAACTACAGAAGAAGAGTACATTGCTGCAACTACTTGCTGTACTCAGATCTTATGGATGATTCAAACTCTTGCATATTTGAAGGTAAAATATACTGATCCGATTACAATTCACTGTGATAACACTAGTGCCATTAGTGTCTCCAAGAATCTTGTTCTTCATTCCAAGACTAAGAATATCCCAATAAAATACCATTTTCTCAGAGAACAAGTCACAAACAGAGTTGTTTAGTTGAATTATATCCCTTCCACAGAACATATAGAAGACATCTTTACTAAACCCCTAGCCAAGACACCATTTGATTATCTCCGACATAAGCTGGGTGTCATCCCATTTGACATCTAAGCAAGTTCATCCTGTTAGGGGGAGTTTTGTATTGATTGATTGAATATCTGATACCTCCTAAAAATACTGCAATAGCTCAAGGGGAGCATGTTCTCTTTGACATTGATGTCAAAGGGGGAGAAAAGAATCTAGGTGCCTTTGTTGCCATCGATGACAAAGGGGGGGATTGTTGGCATGTTTTATAGGCAGCGTATGCTTGTCATTGATGGAAAGTACAACAACGATGATGGCTTGAGTACAGGAAGAATGTAACAGACGAGCACCAAAAGTATTTTTGGAAGACGTTGTAGAGCAAGCTCGATAAGATCAGAAGAGATAGTGCAAAGGATGGTTGACATGCTTTACAGGTAGTATGTGCTTGTCACTAATGGCAAGATCAAAGTATGCAGCGAAGGCAAAACAAGGACAAAGTACACTCAAGAGGAATTAGCACAGAGTTGAATGCAGTGCCTAAGCTCGGGAGGAGAAGTGTCAGTGATCGTTGGATCCCATTTAAATTCCTGAAAGAAGGAGGACCATCAGATTAGATTGTAGACAAGAAGAACGCATAGAAGAGGAGGACAGATCTCAAGCATCAGATATGAGCATAAGTTCTGACCATCGTTCGATCAGGAAGAACCTGCACGTTCTTTAAAGTGCAAGATCGAAGCGGTGGTCCAACTCCATTTTGGAGTTTTGGCTATCGGGATTTCGGAAATTGTGAGATGGATATGTCAAGAACTCCTACCACAGGAGTCCTGAAATCGCGATATGCGAAGCCTCGATAAAATCTTGACCGTTCATACAAGAGGGATGCGTGGCCGAAGATCAGAGCATGTCAAAGAATCCATTTCGGGGTTTTGTGAATCGCGACTTGGAGAGTCAAGAAACAATACCACAGGAATGTCAAAATCGCGAAATGCCGAAATCACGAAATGATTTGAGCCATCAGATCAAGGTTTGATGTGGACCATTGATCCAACCCCATTTCGGGGTTTCAGATACTAGAAGTTGGAGTGTCGAAACACTTTGCAACAAGAATGCCGAAATCGCGATATGTGAAATCGCAATATGATCGGAGCCGTTGATTCAAGATCTGATCTAGACCGTTAAATCATAGGACAAGTGGCAAGCGATTTGAATTTCACTGACTTGGATTCAATAGAGCATGGTGTGGAAACTCGTGAGATGCAAGATCCCGATAAGACCTAGACCGTCGGATCTATGGAGATTTCAACCATCGATCAGACTCGTTGAAGTTTATAAACTCGCAAAATATGAAGCGCCTTTTGGCACAGCCTGTGGTCACCGCCGCTGGTCACGAGAAAAGAAGGAGCTAGTTCAGACAAGCTTCGTTTCAGAGTTTCGGGGATCGGGACATGGAGAGTAATGAAATCTTTACCACATGGATCTCGAAATACCGAAATGCGAATTGGTGAAATAAATGCAAGATCACATGAAGTCAATCCAACGGTGCAGGGGATCTTGGACATGATCCGAGGGATAATGTTTCTCCTCACATTCTAACTGCTGGAAACCATTGATGGTCTCTACCAAAGGATTCAAAGAGACCTCTGTGTGATCGCCAAAGGAGCTGAAGGGTCTCCATGCTTCTTTCAATGAATGAAGACAATTCTTAGAGGGAATGACAAGTGGATGAGCGTTGAAGTTTGTAACTGAAGAAAAAAGTATAAGCTCGACTATGCCAGAGAAGATGAAGAGTCTCAACTACCAGAGAGGCTGAGGAATCTTAGCATGACATCCAGTGATGCTAAACGTGTGGGCAAACTGCCAGAGAAGCTGAGAAGTCGTAATGGTGATCAGACAGAGCACTCATTGTGAAGAGATGTAGAAGCATTGCGCATATTGCATGCACAAGGTGCACAGAAGATATAAGAACATGACACAAAGAAGTGATGAGGTTGTTGTTGCTGAGGTGAAGTAATGAATGTGTGAGGAAGTAAAGAGGTGGTGCAGCAGCTGAAATGTATAGGAAACAAAAGGTGCATTGAATAGGAATGGCACATAGAGCACAAAAGGTAGAAGAACAGAATGGGCAGTGGATGCATGCTAGAAGACAGTGAGGAAGACTGAGTAGCAAAATCTTGCAGAATAGTGATGAGATTGGTAAGCTGTTATTGAACACTATATCACTGTAATTGGTTTCAATATTTCATATTCATATTTCAGGGTGGTTGGAAGGTGCTATGGAGGACTAGTGTCCTCAGAGGTTCAAGTGGGTGCTTGAACACAGAGAGTTGTAGCTCCCTTCTAGTTGGTGCTATAGAAACCAGGCAGTTGGTGCTTCCTTCTAGTTGGTGCTAGAGAAACCAGGGAGTTGGTGCTTCCTTCTAGTTGGTGCTAGAGAAACCAGGGAGTTGGTGCTTCCTTCTAGTGGGTGCTAGAGAAAACAGAGAGTAGGTGCTCTCAGTAAGTTGCAACTTGAAAAACAGAGGTTGTAGCCTCACATTGAGTTGGTGCTCAATTATAGATGATGTACAGAACTTAAAAGACTACCTATCATTTCGAACAAGAAGAGGTTTTCTCCCTTTATGGGTTTCCTCGTGAAAATCTGTCTCTGTGTATATCT
>CBVK0101839030.1:12385-50289 GCA_900067695.1 Picea abies
ATGATCACTTGAAGAAAGATTAAGAATGTATTAATAGACTTAAAATTGTTTAAGCACAAATACAACTGATTCACCGCCCCTCTCAGTTGTCTTAGTAATTTCAACAATTGGTCCATTTGTCCTTGGTTCTCTTGAATAATTTCATACTTGATATCTTGCCCATACGTTCAAAATCGATTGTTAATTGTACCCTCCCAGAGGATGACTGCGAGTTGGTATCCTTAGTGGACATAATATTTAGGGTCCTTACACGAGGTGACAGTAAAGGGAATTCTTTGTTGTACCTGGAACAAACATTGGTCAAACTCACTCGGACTCCTTGGAGGGTAACCCATGGGTAAAACCATGAGGGAACTTGCACCAAGGTGTAATTCTATTAATCAGGTCATGATCGTAATTGGTCCACCCACTCATATCTTAGCTCCTTCTCAATTTGATCACATGATGTTGGATTTCATCACCAACTAGTACGTTCATTGAGAGAAGATAGTGTTTTTCTTGTTGGTTATCTAGATTTTTTAGCGAGTGTTGTTTGTTTACTTTAGTTTTCCTTAAAAATTGATATTTTGGTTGATAAAGGTCTTTGTATATCAAGTAGGATGCAAGGGTTTCCTCTAGAAGGCTAAAAACCATTACCTTCTAACTCACTAGAAGACACATACCGTGAAGAGGTTGAAAACCATTCAGACGATAGGAGTGTTGCTACTCCTTTGCTAGAAAATATTGAGAGAGATTTACTTATGGTTTAGGAAGTTTTCACCCTTCCTGCAGATCCATCTTTAGAAATTCCTCATGATCCACTCCTTGCCCGAGTGGACTTCTCGGGTAACATTGTAGTAGAAGATCATCGTAGCCTACCATAAAGGCCATATAATCAACTAGATATGTGTTATCACTGAAATTTCTTCTGCACATGGCGACAAGAACTCCACATCATCAAAACAACAATGAAGTCACTCATGGCACTGAATTAATTTCACATCACTCCAGAAGGGCAAAAAACTATACAAAGTAACCAAAAAATTGAAGGGCACTTCACAGCAGCTTGATGCGCGCGCACATGCGCGGGACAAAAACGTGTTACTAGCGCATGCGCGCTCGACGCACGACTGTCAACACAAAAACCCACGCATCTGCTAATACGGTGCATTAATTACATAGGTCAGCCTCCTGGCCGCCTACGAACCGGCCCCCAAGATGATTTGACTCTCAAATCAGATCCGGCTCTGCAAAATCGGCAGATTAATGACCTAAATAAACCCTAATGCACCCCTATTCACACTTGGAGAAGGTTACGTGACCGCCCATGAAGCTGCTATAAAAGGCCATGAGGGTACACTGTTTTGGCAAGGAATTCGAAGCACCGTTATGCTGTTCAGATGGTTCAAGGCTCCTCCTTTGACAACAAACCCATCAGCTGCATTCACCAAGAGTTCTTTCACTGCTCAGTGCAGTTCATCTCATTTGTAAGGTAAGCATTGTGTTGAGGGCCCCGAAGAGCCCTCCACTGGAGGGAGAAGGAACCTCTGGTCTCTTTCTTCAGTGTGATCTGGTTTCATTAATACACCAGCCTGAAAACATTGATGACCCCTGTGTCTTATGTTTGATGTTTTTGTTTATTTTCAAAGTGTTATTTGCTTTCAGTTGATAGTTGATAGTTTTATTTGCTTTCAATTCATGTTAGATTGTAGTTTAGTTTTGTTTCTGTTAACCCTTTTGCTCCACAGCTGTTCTACCTTGCCGAACCCAACAGGGTATGCAAGCGCTCTCCTTTTGCTCACCTGGTGACCATTTGAACACGAACAGACTAGCGACTCCACGCCAAGGGGCAATAACAACAAATGCCAAGGGCGGAATACTGTTAAAACCATCCACCCTTGTGCTCTTTGTGGCGTGTACGGTCATTACACCCACCATTGCCCCCAGATCGTTGATTTCAAAAGGTTGAAATATTCGGGGAATCTTCCCCCTACCCCTACACAACCTGCCCCGCAGCAGGCACAACAACAGTATGTGAAACAACCCCCTCCCGCCGTACTGCAAAATCCTATTCCACATCAAGGCGTGGTAAACACCCAACATGATGCACAGTGTCCCCCACCTCAAGTAGGACAATACCACAACCCTAACAATCCAGCCGAGCATACCATTCTCCTCACCAGTGAGGAAGAAATCCTTCTGCAAACACAGAATCGTCAGTATCCGGCTGAGTCTACTCCTATCTCGCCAGAGACAAACCCTACACCAATGACACCCCCGTTAGTCATCCCTCGCCCTCCCGCCGAACCACCATTACGCATCCCTCGCATCCCTTTGCGCAGGAATGTTCACAACCCACAGGCTAGGGCGGCTCACAATTATAGCTTGGTAGATGACTTAGCGCAATCCCCGACCGCCATGTCAGTGTTGGAAGTCCTCCAAACTTGTCCTACACAACGAAAATCACTACTTTCCGCCTTGGGGGCAGTCGACCCTGCCGATACTCAACTCATCACCTTTGACCTTGATAGTTGCGAACCTCGCCTTCCCGCCGTAGTTTCTATTCAAGTACCAGTCAAAATACGGAACATCACCGTCCATCGGTGTATCATCGATGAAGGGGCATCTACATGCATCATGTCCAAAACCGTATGGCAGAAACTCGGTTCTCTGGAACTAACACCATCCACCATCACATTACGAGCTTATGACGGACGACCATCCTCTCCTGAAGGGCTCCTTCAAAATGTCCCCGTTGAACTCGAAGGAAAAACCATTCTCATTGATATCGAAGTTATCGACGTCACACTCGATTACAATATCTTGTTCGAACATAGCTACATGTACGCTATGAAGGCAGTGGCATCTTCCGTCTTTCGGACAATCATGTTTCCCCACAACGGAAAGATTGTAACCATCGACCAAGTCTCACATTATGATCCCAACCCCTCTGCCAATGTCGATAATATTCTTCCCCTCATCCACACCAACCAAGAAATATATCCACTTGTAGAGATGGGTCCTGGAATTTTCAAAGATCCATCCTTATTAGGGACATATCATGGAGCACCTCCACTCCCTCCCCCTAATCAAGTATGCATCGTTACGTCTAACAAGACGCACATGGGGGATACCCCTCCTCCTCAGGAGGCTTCCGCCAGTCCTGACGTCTCAACAGTCGTAGCACCACTCCCACCGGAGCCTCCTGCGAATTCGCCGACCCCTGCAGTCCACGAATCCACACCCCCTAAGGGACCTAGTCCCATTTGGGAGACAGTTCCCCGACCCCTCACTCAAATTCCCTTCTTTTACCCACCACCCGACGTAGAATCTTTCCAGGTAGCCGCAACGCTTACACTACCAAACATGGTGTTAGCAATCCCAGTGTGGTACTTACATCCACCTGAAATGGTCCCTCGCCCACAGGAAGGCCTCCCCATGGCAATTCCTGTCCTCACCCCCACCACCCCCACTACCCCCATACTCCCTACCCCACCGGATATAGCTGGGGGCAGGAGGAAACAGAAGGAGCCCACCGCTCCCCGTCCCCCATGCATCCCACCACCTTGCGCACTATGTGAGAAAGAGGGCCATCAAACCAACAACTACCCATCCCTACCTGAATTACGGAATTTAATTCCCCCCAATCCCACTCCACCAACACCCGTCACTACTACAAGTACCACTACCCCCAATCCTTCCAGTAGTAAAGGGTTGAGGACTAAATTTGCGTGTGCTATATGTTCAGAATATGGCCATTATACTCACCAATGCCCAGCACTGCCACGTTTTCGACAGACGTTAGCGGCTGTCCGCCAGAACTTCCAGAACAATCCACGCCCTGCCACATCCTCTTCAAACATCACTGACATTCGTTATGTCACTACTTCAATTAATGAACGTATGAGATGCCCTTGCTCTCTCTGCGATTCACTAACCCATTTTACATACCAATGTCCTATGATCCTTGCCTACAGGCAACGTCAAGTGGCCCGGCGACACCAACCCACCGAGCCAAGAATTGACATTTCTTCACCACCCGAAGATCGTCATGTCATTTCTCTAAAGCCTGAGGCACTCCCAACACCTCCATGGTTCTTAAATGACATCTCTGAGGAGTTACCCCGCAATCCTCCCAACTCTCCTGTTCATACAGAGACCCCCCACCCAACCACTACCGATACCCCTCAGTACTTCAACATATGGCTTATGTCGAGTGAACCCTCACCTTCTGCTTATATACCTCCCCCTGCTACTCCAGCAGGGGGCAATCACACTAGCACTGAGATCACTCATCATGATCCCTTATACTCCCGTTGTTTCCAAAACGACGAGGAAATACTGGAAGAACTACACAGCCCAGACTTTCCTTGGGATGCACTACATCATCGTGCACTCTTCCTCCCACAGGAAGCCCTCATGCCTCCTAATCAAGACCCCGTGTATGCAGTCGAAACCAAATATTTTATCCCATCTGGGACTATTGATTGGTTCAAGAATCCCATCCCCGCACCTGACGCTTTTGAAGAAGGTAATATGGCCAACATCTCCCCCACTATCAAGATCGACATTTCCATGAAACATGGTGTCGTCGAAGAAATCATCATCGAAGCTGCTTGCACTCCTCAGGAAATTGCCGCATACAAAGCCCTCTTCCAAGAATACAGGGATATATTCGCTTGGTCATACACGGAAATGCCTGGCCTCGATCCATCTGTCGTTGAGCATCGCATCGACACATGGCCTGACATCACACCTGTTCGCCAGAAACAACGACCGCTACATCCATCCAAGGCCGCGGCTATCAAAGCCGAAATTGACAAATTACGTACAGCCGGGTTTATTTACCCCATCGCTTACACATCATGGGTTTCCAACCCTGTACCCGTCGACAAGAAACATGGCACCATCCGCGTCTGCACAGACTTTCGCGATCTCAATAACGCATGTCCCAAAGACAACTTTCCTACGCCCTTCATCGATTAGTTTATCGACGACTGCGCCGGCCACGAGGCTCTCTCCTTTATGGACGGCTTCTCTGGCTATAACCAAATTCAAATCCACCCAGCCGATCAGTATAAAACTGCATTCATTACCCCGTGGGGTACTTTCGCATATCGTGTCATGCCTTTTGGCCTAAAGAATGTTGGCGCAACTTTCTAGCGGGCGATGACATACATATTTCACGATCTAGCTGAAATCATCCTCGCCTACTTAGACGACCTCACAGCTCGATCTAAGAAACGCACCCAGCATCTCGATGATTTACGAATCATCTTTCAACGATTCCGCCAGTACAACATCCGCTTGAATCCCCTCAAGTGTGTGTTCTGTGTCACCGCAGGGCACCTCCTTGGTTTTATCATTTCACAAAGTGGTATCACCATGGACCCCCTCAAAGTCAAAGCCATCATCGAAATTCCACCTCCTTGGAGTATACGACAACTTCAGAGTCTACAAGGCAAAGCCAACTTTCTTAGACGCTTTGTTCCTGATTACGCTATACGTGCACATGGTTTCCTTCGCTTACTATGCCACGACATCCCTTTTCGGTGGGACGACTATGCCCAACAATCGTTTGACGATCTTAAAATAGCACTTTCCAACGCACCTTTGATTAGTGCACCGGAATACAGTCGCGACTACACTCTCTACGTATCAGCATCAGCTGTATCAGTAGTCGGTGTCCTCATCCAGCTTGGAGACGATAGTCATGAACACGTCATTTATTACGTTAGTAAGAACCTCTCCAGGCCTCCCCTGAAGTACAAACATGAAGAGAAACTTGCTCTTGCAGTTGTCCTTGCAGTTCAGAAACTGCATCATTACATTCTGCTTCGCACCACCAAGGTTGTCGCAGATTCCAACCCTATGCAGTATTTGCTCAGCCGTCACCAAGTTAACGACAAATTTGCTCGATGGATCGTTATCCTTCAAGAGTACGACCTTGAGTTCTCGACACCAAAGAGTAAGAAGGCCCTCGTTCTCGCTGAACTTGTCACGACCCTTCCCTCTGACACACCTAGTGCCCCCGTCAATACTGACTTTCCTGACGAACATCTCTTCTACATCGCTTCGGATGATCCTTGGTATGGTGACCTTCTCATCTACCTATGAACTCAAAAGTTCGGTAGTCACTTATCACGAGATGATCGTCGGCGCATTCGCCATCAGGCCCCCCGCTATCTCCGCATCGGCGAAATCCTATATCGGCGAGGCGTCGACACCATTCTTCGTCGCTGCCTCACTATTGACGAGGCTGACAAAGTCTTAAACGACTGCCACAGCGGCGCATGTGGGGGCCATCTTTCCGGTATCTCCACCGTGCAAAAGATTATCCGGGCCAGTTACTTTTGGCCTACCTTGTTTCATGATTGCATCCATGCCGTGAAACGCTGTGAGCAATGTTAGCTCTATGCCAACAAAGCCCATGCTCCCCCCGCTCTTCTTCACCCAGTCATCACTGCAGGCCCCTTTTGTAAATGGGGCATTGACTTTATGACTTGTAATCCCCCCTCCAGCAATGGTCACAAATACATTGTTGTCGCTGTCGATTACTTCACCAAATGGGCTGAAGCCATGCCCACTTTCAACAACACCGCTGACACTGCAGCGCGTTTTTTCTTTAACCACGTCATATCCCAGTTTGGAGTACCACTCCAACTAGTTTCCGATCATGGAAAACATTTTGAGAATGAGATCTTCGTCGAACTCTCATCTCGGTTAGGCTTCTCTCATGAGTTTTCTTCACCATATTACCCTCAGTCCAACGAACAGGTCGAGGCAGTGAACAAAGTCCTCAAGACCATGTTACAACGCACGGTTAATAAACACAAAACCAATTGGCATCATATGCTATTTTCTGCGCTATGGGATTATCGAATGGCTGTGAAGACCGCCACTGGTTTTACGCCATTTCACTTAGTCCATGGGGTCAAGGCAACTCTTCCCATCGAGTGCGAAATTCCCACCCTTCGCACCGCAATCGAGCTTTTACCTGACACTGCTCCAATGGAGTAGTGCTTGCTGAACTTGGAGTCTCTGGATGAGGATCGTCGATCCTCCTTACAGAATAACGAGGCAGCTAAAAAACGATCCAAGGCTACCTTTGATCGCCATGTCAACCTTCGATCATTTCGCGAAGGCGACCTTGTCCTAGCCTATGATATCGCTCACGATACCTTTGGTCACGAAAAATTCGAATCACTTTGGCATGGCCCTTACATCATCCAACATTGCCTCACTAAAGGCGCGTACATCCTGGCCTCCCCCGAAGGCCTCACACTCAAAGAACCCGTCAATGGGTTATACCTCAAGAAATTTTATGCTTAAAAGTAGTCATGCTACTTTAGGTTGCTTTTTCTTGTTTAGTGTTTTTTAATCTTTTTTCCCTACCCTCTCATCTAAACTATCCTTTGTGCTATTGACAGATGACTCCTCCACCAGCTTACCACATTGGTTACACTGACGGCGCCAGCCGTTGGACACAAAATCTCGCTTCGGCTGCTTGGGCTCTCTACACCCCTTCACATGAAATGCTACATTCCAACGACATCTGTTTAGGACCAGCAACCAATAACCAAGCCGAATACACAGCTGTCATTGGCCTCTTGACTGACGCCCAACATCATCATATTCATCACCTTAGCGTTTTCCTCGACTCTCAACTGGTCGTTCTCCAACTCAACAATGTATACCGTGTACGCGATCCATGCCTCTTTCACAAATACCTGTAGATTAGATTATTATCTCGACATTTTGATTCTATTACATTTACACATATTCCAAGAGAATTGAATCAAACAACAGATAACATAGCTAACATGGTGCTAGACTGGCATATATCACATCAAGCTACACACACATAAACATTTCATACATCCTGTCACAGCATATAGGAAACATAGACATCTTCATCATCAACACAAAAACACATGTACAACACATTTTGCATCCAAAAAATATGTATACTCATATATATATATCGGCCTCTCCGGCCATCCGAATGTTTACATACTAAAAATATATCGGCCCACCGGCCTGTGCCGCATCTCGGTACAAAAAATCGGCTCACCAGCCTATCAAAAAGGTATACAAAAATACATCATACCATCAGGGTGCCTCTAATGCACCCCCAGCTGCCCCTCCCTCAGGAGGCGGTGGTGACTCACCCCCACCTGCCCCAGGTGGTGGTGGTGGAACATCCGCAGGACCACCCTGCCCAGGCGGTAGGCGTCCACTCGTCATTGCAGCGAGCACAGCTGCTCGCCGCATGATCGACCACCATGGTGGCAGTAACCCGATGCACTGCTCCAGGAACTCCTCATCCTGGATCCGGATCCACATGCCCTCAGGCATGTCTCAAAACACCGTCTCAAACCGACGGACTAGATCATCATCATCTACTCCGGTTGCCGCCAGAGGAGCATGAGATGGCCCCGCACCAGGGTCATCAAAGCGGCGCCTCTGCGCTAGTCTCTTGGGCCCTGCTGGTCCCCCAACAGCCTCATCCCTCGGACGCCTCCCTGCACGCGGCGGTCTCTCCTGCTCTCGCTGCGCTGGCGCTCTGAACACCTCCACCTCATGTCCGCGAGGTGCCAAATCTACACATGCACCAAACAAGCAACAACAAATGGTATCAGTGTCTATACATCAAACATATGCACTGGTATATCAAAAAATCACAACATAAATCACAACATACCTCTATGGTCAAAAACCTCCCCAGGAGGCAGTACCATATCCGGGTCCCCCCGGAAGTCCACCCCAACATAGGGGAACTGGAGTATAAACTGCGGCATCTGCCACCATATCTGAGCTGCCTCCTCAGTGAAGTAATTTCCACCTTCGCCACCGCCGTGGTGAACCAAAATTTGGGACCACCGCCTCAAGCGCGGATCTCGTGCCCCTGGTACCTCCAGCAGCACCCTCGGGCGCAACATCGGCACCCTCTCCAAGAAGAAGGCCACCAGGATGGAGCCAAAAGTGAACTCCCCCCTGCCTGTGGACCGACAACGGTCCAGCTGCGCAATCATGTGCGCATGTAGAGTCGGACCCCAGGCGAACCGCTCACGGCCCACCACCACCCTCTCCATCAATATCAACTCGCAACCACTAATCTGGTGGGGCGCTCGGGTCCCGTACAACCGCACTATCATCGCTGCTACGCAACGATGCAACAGGGCATCTATCGCACTGATGCGCACTGATGACCCAGTCATATAGTGCTCGCCTGAGCAGTATCGCTCGGCGACCTCCTGCAGAGGAGTATCTCTCGGCAGCACAGGATCTGCCGACAACGGTGTTCCCCGGAAGGGGAGCCCAGACAAGAAATAGACGTCCTCCACCGCAGTGAAGGTAATCTGCTCTCCTCGCACGAGGAAGCAGTGCTGCTCGGGGCTCCACATCTCAATCAGGAACTGGAGCAAATACTCCTGGGCCCGTATCAAAGGGCACTCAAAGAACTTTAGCAACCCACTGGCTGCTAAAGAAGCTCGAACTGCAGGCCTCGCATGGACCACAGCCTCTCGCAGCGGCTCCCAGTCCCGCTCATGCCACTGCACATCCATGGTCACTGATCACCGCCTGCACACAACCCAGAGTCCTATATTAGATTAGGCAATTATCCAATACATCAAAAAGAGCTAATTTTTCACCCTGAAACCTTGCCTCTAAGGCGCGGTTTTACCACCCAGATGCGCGCGCACATGCGCACCTGTTCACTATACAGGCGCGCATGTGCGCGCGCCTGTTTTTCCCACATGCGCGCTCATGAGCGCGCCTATCATACCCACAGGCACGCTCGTGAGCGCACCTGTTCGTCCTACAGGCGCGCACTCATGCGCGCCTGTCCAACTCACAGGCATGCCCCTGAGGCGCACCTTAATTTCCTACCCACGCACACACATGCGTGCTTCTTCAGGGTACAGGCGCGCACTCATGCGCGCCTTCCACTAAGTCACCCGTGCATGCGGGCCCACCCTCTACCCAAAAACCCCCTAAAAACCCCCGTACGACCCCCCGTACCTACCCTGCCCAAAAATTGGAAACCTATAGCTATGCAGGATGTTCAGACCACTAACCTGACACTCGCACGTCGGGAAACGAATGCCTCATGCTCTCGGAATCACTCAATCTCCTCTGGATCTGCTCTGGAACTCACTGTAGTAGCAGGTACAAATGAGGTGGCAATGTGGGCCCTACAGCTATATATAGGGTTTCTGCCAAACTTCCACTCACCATTCCGGGAGCCCACGGCGTCCATTTTTCGAACCGTCTTCAGCCGCGGGATCAGCGTCCCGCCACCTACATCATGGCTGTCCCTGGACCACTTTTTATCCTAAGCCCACGGGGTGCCTTTTTTTTCACATCATGGCCAGGTACGCACGCGCATTGTCACATTTATCTAATACATGTTCATATTTGGTATTATCTTCAGATATTGTTCACTTTGGGTATTTGGTTGTTATGTGTGCAGGTACTTGATCCATCATCTCTTCGCATCATTCCTTCAGGTATATACTCAGCACTGGCATGTAGTCTCTCCCACTGTATTGCATTTACATTTCCAGTCACACCCTCTGATTTTGGCCTTTTAGGACACCCCTTTCCGGCTCTGCCGTACTCACACCTCCATTTTGCATCTACGGTACTGGCACCCGGTAGCTTTCTTACCCACATGAGTCGTCTCATTCATAGCACCTTTTTTCACTTTTGACACTCATGTTGTTCTTCATTACCCTTTAGGGATGGGAGTCCCGGTAGTCTTACATCATGTTGCGAATTAACCACATACTTCTTCTCCTCATTTTGCTAGCTTCCCATATGGACTCCCAGATCATCGCTTTATGGTTATGTTCTTTTTTACCTGCACCTCTGCAGGATCATGAACCCACCATTTCATCCACCATCAGTTTGCCCATCTGCGAACATATCTTCATTTCACCTACCTCATACAGAAACTCGCCAATGGGGCCCCCACCCTTCATCAGTTTCTCATGACAATCCTGCCCTCCTTGGGGCACGCATTTCAAACTGGGGCACCCGTTTCTGTATTTGTACATTTCTCCCCAAAATTATTTATTATTTATTATTTATTATTTATTGTACAAACACCTTTACCTTCAGTCATTACCTTCCTCGTCGTCACTGTTGGTGACTTGCTTTCTTTTGGCCACATGCAACCCATGTCACCCTTGGATTGGAGCAGTACTTATCATTTATCCTTGCCGACATCGTCCATATCTTCAGAGTACCCCACAGGTCAGTTACCTCTTCCCTCTGAATTTGTTCACCTTGTCCCGCCTCTGGCACAACTTAACACCAGTCTTGTCGTCCCCCTGACACTCGACCTTGTTACATGGTTGTGGCCACTGTTTCTCTTATATCTCCTCCAACCAAGGGCAGTCTTGAGTCATCCCACTTCTTGACTTCATTCCTGTACCTCTGCCACTTCCTCACCTCAGTAGATTCCACGGAGCACCCTTTTGCTTCTGGGAGTCGTGTCCCCCTTTTGTCGACATCAGCACACTTTTCTAGAAGGGTGACAGTATCTTGATTCTCATTCCCTATTTTAATGAGAGATCTCGGACGACACAGGGTGAAACACCATTGCTCCCTGCTATCGTTGGCCCCCATAACATTCGACGCCAACACTCTCTCATGTTATGGTGGGTCTTACTATGCGACTGTTGCAATTATTTTTGTCATTTGCCGAAGACCTCTGAACGTGGTAGGGCCATCAATGCCCACATCATCGTCGCTGCTTATTACAATGATCATTGCATATTATTCAGAGTATGTTCCTTTGCAGAATTGTCTTCTGCCTTTATCATTACCGCCCCCGAGGGCGCTGCAGTTGTCTACACCAACACTTCCGTCATCTTTTTTCAGAGTTACATCACACGAGCATGGGACATGTCCACCTCGTTTGTACACAGTTGTATATTTTTTTCTCCGCACGTCTCTCAGAAGGTTGAGATACCGGTTCCTTCTTTCTCCAACGGATCGCTCCGAATGGTCCCACTCTTGCTTTCCCTTACAACAACATTTTCAGTAAAAGAAACATTGATGGATTTCGGCTATACATATGCTCCTAACCTCATCCATCAAGGGGCATCTATTATCACTGAAATTTCGTCTGCACATGGCGACAAGAACTCTACATCATCAAAACAACAATGAAGTCAGTCATGGCACTGAATTAATTTCACAGCACTCCAAAAGGGAAAAAAACTATACAAAGTAACCAAAAAATTGAAGGGCGCTTCACAGCAGCTTGATGCACGTGCACATGCACGGGATAAAAACGTGTTACTAGTGCATGCGCGCTCGACCCGCGACTGTCAACACAAAAACCCGTGCATTTGCTAATACGGTGCATTAATTGCATAGGTCGACCTCCTGACCTCCTACGGACTGGCCCCCAAGATGATTTGACTCTCAAATCAGATCCGGCTCTGCAAAATCGGGGGATTAATGACCTAAATAAACCCTAATGCACCCCTATTCACACTTGGAGAAGGTTACGTGACCGCCCGTGAAGCTTCTATAAAAGGCCATGAGGGTACACTGTTTTGGCAAGGAATTCGAAGCACCGTTATGCTGTTCAGATGGTTCAAGGCTCCTCCTTTGACAACAAACCCATTAGCTGCATTCACCAAGAGTTCTTTCACTGCTCAGTGCAGTTCATCTCATTTGTAAGGAAAGCATTGTGTTGAGGGCCCCGAAGAGCCTTCCGCTGGAGGGAGAAGGAACCTCTGGTCTCTTTCTTCAGCGTGCTCTGGTTTCATTAATACACCAGCCTGAAACCATTGATGACCCCTGTGTCTTATGTTTGATGTTTTTGTTTATTTTCGCAGTGTTATTTGCTTTCAGTTGATAGTTGATAGTTTTATTTGCTTTCAGTTCATGTTAGATTGTAGTTTAGTTTTGTTTCTGTTAACCCTTTTGCTCCACAACTGTTCTACCCTGCCGAACCCAACATGGTATGCAAGCGCTCTCCTTTTTCTCACCTGGTGACCATTTGAATGCGAACAATATGGAACCAATACAACCAATGTTTAATGAAGAATACATTACCCATGTATGTTCCATTGAAATGGTAGATCCACAACAAACTCATGTTTGTTCCATATGGAGAACTACATTAGGTCAGGATCTTTACGAAAAATTTAATTTCAATCGTTCACTCTTTGACCCTCCACATGCATATACCACTACCGATGTAGATGTAGGATGATCAGGAAAGTATATTGACCATCTTGTCAATCACATAATCAACCCCGCTACCACTTCTGGACAAGTTAAAAGTGAAACATGATTCGTGTTACCTATTCATTTGCAAAGTACCCTAGATGTTACACCTACCATCCCTCTTCAAGCAACAACTTCATATACTCCACAAAAACTTGTTGGGACACCTTTACATAAAAGGATGCAAAACCCTGCAACACAAAAAAAACCCACTGCAGGACAAATACCTACTGGGGGGAAACCTCCTTTCGACACACAAATTTCAACTGGGTGGAAACCCCCTTCTACTAGGAAACTCCTATTTGCTACCCAACCTATGACATGGGGACAATTTCAACCTTTGTTTACCGGGAACCCTCCACAATCCTGGGGACCACCCTAGGGAGGAATATTTTATCAACCACATCAGGGAGGTCCATCAAACCCCAAGCCGCAAGGAGGAATCCTAAATCCCAATCCTTCTGGATTACATTCTAGACAACCCTTCCTAGATTTCCCAAATTCCACTTGGGGTCCTCAAGGCCAACCATATTTTCCTCCCCAAGGGAAAATTCCTTACCCTCATCAAGGTCAACCTAGTTACCCTCCTCAAGGGAAAATTGGTTATCCACCTCAAACTAGTCAAGCAAACTATCCTCCCCTGGGTTACACTGGTTATCCTCCCCAGGGCCAAATGGGTTTCCCCTCTCCTTTTATGAAAACTCATCGAAAAATGAATCCTACATTTGTTGTTTAACATCAACAACATATGGGAGGACATTTTGGCTACAACTATCCACCACAACCAATTTATGGTCCTATTGGTGTTCCTATGCCACGCCAATATCATCCTCAAGTCAATCGAAAGTTACCATTCTTAGCCACTCTAGTCTATCGGATATGTCCAGATTAACCAACGATCTCATATTACACTCCCCATTTTGGCCATTCATTCCTACCAAATTACCTTATGATATTCCAAAATTTGAGAAACAACCTGGTGAAGACCCGGTTGGTTTTTGTTATTCTACTTTATCAGTTATCTACTCTGATCTTACCTTACTATCACAGATTGACCCAGGTTCAGATTTAACAAGCTTCCAACAAAATCCCTGTAAAACTATCACCCCCCCTAGTAAACCAGAAGGCAACGCTATACACGGGGTGTATTATGCAGTCTCACCTGAGATAGCTCTATGGGTGGTTGCAATACTCAGGTGTTTACAACCTAGGAATGAGTGGAGATATGTGGTTGTACCTTTTATTTAGTCTAACATCTGATTAAAGAAATTATTCTATTCATGTATGTGGAGTATCATATCTAACTAGTTCCTTCATTCATTCATCTAACATTCAATACTTAGTAACAATAGAGATGCATACATTCAATCACAAAACACAGGTTTTACCGTGGTTCACCCTATCTTGGGATACGTCCACAAAGATCTGGCTCTCAATCTCTTTAATATGTTTCATTAATATGTCACTCTGCACATTTTTACAGTCTTGGATCTTACAATCTCCACGGGCTTCTCGATCCCTGTGAGGCTGACCTATCCATGAGATCTTTCTCATATTTAGTCTCGATCTTGACCTGATCGAGCACCAACTCCAACTCCTCTTTGTTATCCTTTGTGTGTTGCAATTATGTTGTGTTTTTTCTTGCACATGACTGTACCTCTTGCGTGACACTGACTTGCAGTTTTTATAGTGCCTTGGTTGGTATCCTCCCCATTACCAACTGTATATGCGCTAGATATTTCAATGGTTTCTAGCATATAATATCATCTGTGCACAACATGCTGGGTGTAATGTGAAATTTCAGGCTCACCTGTGCTATCATTTGGATCATATCATGTTCGCTCAATGCAACCTTGGCTCCTATTTCTAAGGCTGCGAAGAATGGCCATGTTCCTCTATCCTCCCTATGCGCTTCTCTTATCTTCTCTAGGACCTACCTCATGTTGGCCAACTCGTCCTAAATTTGGTTCCTTTAGTTTTGGGCATCTTCAAACTCCTCAAATTCTTGGTTGTGGAATCTTTTGGCCACGAGTTTCGCATCGTCCTTAGTGATTTTATATTATGGCAACATCTTGTGTGCCTTGGAATTCTTGCACACACCCCATTGTGTATGATCGGCCTCTTGGTCTGGCCTTGTTCATGTTGGGTAGCACTCGATGTGGTTCCTTGTGTTGTCTCAACCCCTTTTTCCTGTTCTTTCAGTGCTTGGGTGGTGTCCTTTTTCCCGGTATGGGTACCTTTCTTTGGCACACCCCCTTTATTTTGTTGTGTGAGCTTTTGACTTGTCTTTGGCTTCTTGGGCATAGCTTTATCTTCGGTAGGTTTCTGATCTTGCCCTGTCTCAACATCCTTATCTGTGGGCATATCTTGAGTCAAAACTGGAACTCTCCAGTCATCTTTCCAATCCTTGATGGCCATTTCTATGTCCTCTTCCTTGACGTAGTATCGCAGTTGTATCCATTCCTTATCTAGATCCGTTCACGCTTGGATCCATACGGTATGCCTGGTCACTTTGAAGTTGGTGATGTAATGATATTGTGCAACCACTTCTGGAGTAGTTTTCCAAGTATTGGTAATGCTTTCTTGGAGGTTGTTGTAATACCCCACGAACATGATTGCATTTGCACTTCTGGATTTTGAGTCTGAAGTGATTCCCAACAATGTGTACCACATTGTGCGGCAACGACTGGCTCACTTGTAAAAGTATTTGTACTTGGGCTCCCTCCATCTGATCAAGGCAATCAAGATGAGTATCCAAGAGTATTGAAACTTTCTCCCCATGTCATGCACATCTTTTTAGTCCTCGAGGAACAAGTCTAATAAGTTAGGGGCCCATCTGAGAATAGTTCCCTCCGTGCACTGAGATGCAACCATGATGACCCTGGCAGGGACTTCCTCCTTGCATCACTTCCTGAGAAACTTACACGCCATGAGTTTGGTGGCCAACCTTTTTGTTGCTTCATTGATGTGCTTGATGATGATTTTGTGTGACCATCTCTTTGTGCCATAAGTATTCTTCATATCCTCTGCCAATGCCTTCTGTTGGCGACGAAAGTCACTCCTGGATTGCTTGCAGGAGCAGAGCTCGACACCCATCAGTTTAATGTCACGATTTGTTTATAAAGGGATGATCAAATGGAGATAAAGACTCAAGGAGATGTCACTCTAACTCAGAGACTGGGTCTGGTATGTAAAGAACAAAGGAGGTCTGGAATCCTAACTTCAGCCAACGGGTTGATTAAAGGGTGAACAGGTGGAAGAATTGATAAGAAGAGTGAACAAACTACTTCGGGCAACAGGCTTTCAGCAATTTGTAAAAGAAAAACCCCGAACGCAAGATCCTCAGATTCAGGGCTTCGAGGTACTAATAAAGGGACTTGACTGGATTCTCCAATTTCAAGTCGTTCAGCGTTAAGAAAATCACAAAGACAGATTAGAGACAATGCAACGGTCACAGTGATCAAATTCTACATCATCCTATGATAGCTACAACTCGACTGGATTCTCCAATTCCGAGATGCTCTAACACAGTTTAAACAAAGATATGAAAGAAATTGGCATCCATAAGGAAAGAAGTCTCAAGAGTTCATACATAACCAGAGACAACAGTGCTTCATTAAAGTTTTACAACCGGGAGCTCTTCTCAACCATCGATCATTACAAAATGGAAAAAATGCCTACATATACTTGGAGCTGACTCAGGTGCTGAAGGCACGATCATATCATGAATTCAATGCTTGACGTTGAGGAGCTTCTCTGTCAGGATGGGCTGTCAGTCTGCCTCAATCAAATATGTCCTCTGCTCCCTTGTCATATGCCTCCTTAATTCAGCATAGCTCGCGCTAGGGGGTAGTTGATCCCTTTGAATATTGAACTGGCGTGTGCAGGTTCCTCTGGTGAGTTGGAGACTCGACGTGGCTTTCCTGAAGAGAACCGATACAAGGGACCCTCCTGGGTAAATTTCAGCCGGGGCCTCCATACTCTGCAATAAATGGGTGACGCGAGGCTTCACCCACCCTCTTTCTCCTTTTCTGCTGAGCCGAAGCGGCTTTTAGATCCTTGAATGGAATCCCTAATGAAAACCCGACCCAGTCCACATGTCTCTTCTTCTTTCCTCACGGTGTCCTGTACTTCACCATGACTTTTCCCCAACTCTGTATCAGGTTTCGGGGTTTCGCGTTCCCCGTTGTCAAGAGTTCTTGACCCTTTGAACTCTCGATCACTGATTCTCCGATGAGCGCCTTTCTATGCGCTAGCCCTCCTTAATAGGCTCTTTGGTCCATACGACCATCCATCATAAGACCGCAACCCTATACCTCCGTCGGAGTTTTGACACTTTTCGATGCCAAAAAGCATAAGTCCACGGGACTCGCGATATGCCGAATCCCGATTTCGCCTGCCACCTGTCCTTTTCTCGCGTGACCTCTTTCGGGGTCCACCTTTGTCATGATCGGGAAATCGCGTATCGTGATTCTGCAATGCACAAAACTCTCGCTCCCTGGATCTCCGATATCCCAATGGCTTCAACTCCGATGGACGCTTCCCTGTCAGGACCCTCCCCGATAACGCTGATCTCCTGCCATGCGCCCTTTCCAGATGGACGGTCCCTATTAACTCTCGAGGATTCAGGACTTTCGCTGTCTTGTTTCTATTTCTTGTTCTGAGACAAGAAATATCGCTAACATTAGGCTCCATGGGGGATAGAGTCGTCTCTACGATGCTCTAAGAACTCATTCTGTAGCTTCAGTGCCTTGCTGTTGGGATATGGAGTCATGCTGAAAACATCTCGCTGCTGAAAATACAGGCTGAAAAATAAAAGTAACAAAATAAAGCTACATGCTCAAAGGAGCTTATTTATACACAATCCTAAACTAATAAAATATTTTACATGGGCTAGGTGAAAGAGAACTTCCACCATAGCCATTCAAGAAGCTTCCTGGATAGAAGATCCTTCCTTCTATCGATGATCACCAGTAGATGGTGTAACCGTGACAGCAGAACAACTACACTCTTCAACTCCTCCTTACAGGCTGGAGTTGAGATGAAATAGGGAGGCTCCAAGGCATAGGGGAAATGCCACTCCATGTATTTGCTGATAGGGTCATCGAATGAGTGGCCATTTCCAAGGAATTGGCGAAATACAACCTCTTCTGCTACACAGTTGTGGATGTGTGGTTGAATATCTATGGTAAGCACAGGTGGGTGGATAGCTGACATAGGATGATTGATCTCAGGCGGTGGCTGCTCGCTGACTGGCTCTACATAGTTTGTAAACTGCATCTTCGATTGCTCCTCTGGTTCTTCTGATGCTTCTTCTTAGCTCTCCCAAGGGTCAGAGTCATAATCATCATAGATAGGACCTGTGGGAAAGCTCTGCTTTTCAATTTGCTGCTCAGGGGGGCTGATTTCCTCGCATCGTCTTTCGTTTGTGAACAGAGGAGAAGGCTCTGCAGTCTTCTCTTGGAAGTTCTGGGTGTCCAGCTCAGAACCTGATTCATAGCTGTCATACATGGGCTGGCTGCTACCCAGGTCATCAATTTGTGATGTGGGTCTCTGCTTCTCCTCAATTGAATAGTCGTTAAAGATGGGTGAGCACCAGACTTCTTCATCTTGCAAAAAAGGAACGATCTCCAGATCCTCCTTTTCAATCCCAAATGTAAATACATCATGGGAAATCTCGTGAAGAAAAAGAGAACAATCATCTTCCCCAACTACCACTTCATCGCTTTGATCTGAGACAACAAGCTCATCAGGGGCATATGCTAATGCGCTTACGAGATCTTCAATATTCTCCTCGAGAGAGCCATCTAGAACATCTGCCTTGGAGACTGGAAAATCCTCCCCATTGTCCTCAGATTTCAACCTTGCATGTTGGGCAATGAGAGATATCATTAGTTTACTCAGAGAAACTTCTTCCCCCAGTCTTCTATCCTTACAGCCTTCATCAGACCTAATCATATCTGGGAGGATTTCTTCTTCTTGGCTCTCCCATGGGTCAGATTCATAATGACCATAAACAAGACCTGTGGGAAAGATTTTTCCATAATCGCCCTCAGTAGAGCTGCTAAGGGCCTCTGCTTCAAAGGATGGGAAATCCTCAGCGTATTGTTTAGCTTCCCACCTGTCAAATCTGGAAGTGAGAGATTTTATCAGTTCCATAACTCCGCCCAAAGTGTCTCCTTCCTCCCTGGGATCTTCATAATCATTCATTGTAGAGATACCCAAATCATCTTCTCCGAAGGGTGGAAAACCCTCTGCACATCACTCAGCTTCCCACCTATCCAGTTGGGCAGAGAGAGATTTTATCAATTCCATAACTTCACCCGAAGCAGACGAATGGGGAGGAGAAATGACCGATTTCTGATCCAGGTCATCAGGATCCTCCCCACAGCTTACGTCAGAAACAACTTTATCTTATATAGAGTTGTGGTATCCCTCACAACAATTATGACAAATTAACTCAGGGGGGTACAACCTCTGACAATAGGCGGTGAAAGCTACATGGAATCCATGGAGTGAAGAAATGCTAGCAGGGGGTAAAGAATGGTACCATTTACATGCATCCCCTGCTAACGAGAACATGAACATCTTCAATAACACATCCTCATGATGTATCTCCCACTGACGCATGAGTTCATGAAACTCACAGAGGTGCTGAGCAGGGTTGTCCTCTTCACGCTCTCTAAATCTGGGAAAATAATCGCCCCATTCATCCATAGAGGGGAAAACATTAGGAAAACCAGGAATAGCAGAAAAAATAAATGGAGCAAACCTTCGAGCCAGGATTTCCTCCATATTGAACCAGTGGAGTCGCCAATTGATCCTCGAATCATGGAGTCACCAGGTGAAAGATGTGCAGCTTCAAATATGCCCGGTCCTTGTTCACCATCAAAGGCCAGATTCTTAACGTTTTCGTTACCCCAGGAAGCTTCTCAGGCTGAGAAAGAATCCACTGAAACCTTCTCGAGAAATCTCCTCTGGGTCAGCTTTTAGGTGTGCCAACAGTGGCCACAACTGAAACAGTAAAGTGGAAACAATGGAGTTTCCACAGTGGAGTCTCCAGGTGCACAGTAGCAATTTGAATAATTCTGATTTCTGATGCACCTTCAGAACCAGTTGATCATTGTCATTCTGCCCAGGGAAAATCTTCAACTTCGTCCCCGGCAACGGCGCTAGAAATGTTGGCGACGAAAGTCACTCCTGGATTGCTTGCAGGAGCAGAGCCCGACACCCATCAATTTAATGTCACAATTTGTTTATAAAGGGATGATCAAATGGAGATAAAGACTCAGGGAGATGTCACTCTAACTCAGAGACTGGGTCTGGTACATAAAGAACAAAGGAGGTTTGGAATCCTAAATTCAGCCAGCGGGTTGATTAAAGGGTGAATAGGTGGAAGACTTGATAAGAAGAGTGAACAAGCTACTTCAAGCAACAGGATTTTGACAATTTGTAAAAGAAAAACCCCGAACGCGAGATCCTCAGATTCAGGGCTTCGAGGTACTGATAAAGGGACTTGACTGGATTCTCCAATTCCAAGTTGTTCAGCGTTAAGAAAATCACAAAGACAGATTAGAGACAATGCAACGGTCACAGTGATCAAATTCTACATCATCCTATGACAGCTACAACTCGACTGGATTCTCCAATTCCGAGCTTCTCTAACATAGTTTAAACAAAGATATGAAAGAAACTGGCATCCATAAGGCAAGAAGTCTCAAGAGTTCATACATAACCAGAGACAACAGTGCTTCATTAAAGTTTTACAACCGGGAGCTCTGCTCAACCATCGATCATTACAAAATGGCAAAAATGCCTACATATACTTGGAGCTAACTCAGGCGCTAAAGGCGCGATCATATCATGAATTCAATGCTTGACGTTGAGGAGCTTCTCTATCAGGATGGGCTGTCAGTCTGCCTCAATCAAATCTATCCTCTGCTCCCCTATCATACGCCTCCTTAATTCAGCATGGCTCACGCCAGGGGGTAGTTGAGCCCTTTGAATATTGAACTGGCGTGTGCAGGTTCCTCTGGTGAGTTGGAGACTCAGCGTGGCTTTCCTGAAGAGAATCGGTACAAGGTACCCTCCTGGGTAAATTTCAGTCGGGGCCTCCATACTCTGCAATAAATGGGTGACGTGAGGCTTCACCCACCCTCTTTCTCCTTTTTTGCTAAGCCGAAGCGGCTTTTAGATCCCTGAATGGAATCCCTGATGAAAACCCGACCTAGTCCACAGGTCTCTTCTTCTTTCCTCATGGTCTCCTGTACTTCACCATGACTTTTCCCCGACTCCGTATAGGGTTTCGAGGTTTCGCGTTCCCCATTGTCAAGAGTTCTTGACCCTTTGAACTCCCAATCACCGATTCTTCGATGAGCGCCTTTCTATGTGCTAGCCCTCCTGACTAGGCTCTTTGGTCCATACGACCATCCCTCATAATACCGTAGCCCTATACCTCCGTCGGAGTTTCGACACTTTTTTATGCCAAAAAGCATAAGTCCACAGGACTCGCGATATGCCGAATCCCAATTTCGCTTGCCACCTGTCCTTTTCTCGCGTGACCTCTTCTGGGGTCCACCTTTGTCACGATCGGGAAATTGCGTATCACGATTCTGCAATGCACAAAACTCTCGCTCTTGGGATCTCCGATATCCCGATGGCTTCAACTCCAATGGACACTTCCCTGTCGAGACCCTCCCCGATAACGCTGATCTCCTGCCACGCGCCCTTTCCAGATGGACGGTCCCTATTGACTCTCGGGGATTCGAGACTTTTGCTGTCTTGTTTCTATTTCTTGTCCCGAGACAAGAAATATCGCTAACACCTTCTCCTTTTTCTTTTTGTCGAGGTATTGCGTAGGATTCTCCCCCCGAGATGGAAGCCCTATAATAAAAGAAATGATCTCTATGTCTATCTAGATAAGATCTTCCACCCATAGGTACCCTCCGTGGGTGACTTCCATTAGCTTCTTAACGTTGTTTTTTACGTTGCAACCCTTTCCAAAATGTGGGATATCCAACAGGTTTGGAATCTCAATGTTTTAAAATATGGCTACCCACTGTTTTTGTTGTAAAATTGGATCGTCGAAGGGTCTTGTACCCACACTGTCCAGGTAGACTTGCCTTGCAAATTCAGGGAAATTGTCCACGTTGGATACATTGTGGTCTGATTACCATAGTTTCTCCATGCATCCTAAAAGGTTAGGCATGGTGTGCACCCCTTCTGGAATGCATAGCAAGACTATGGTTGTTGCATCCTGTTTGCATGGTGATCTTTTTATGGGTTGTTTTACCTTTCATTGTGGTGGATGACTCAAGGTTCTAGCCTCCATTGTTTTGTCCTATGCATATGCCTCTTACTGGTCGGTGACATCCTCTACTATACCCTCCTATTGCTTCTCTGGTGTTGTTGTGTGTGACCTTTCTGGTGCGGTCACTTCTGTCTGGTTTGGGACCATCCCATTTACCCTTGGGGGCTCTTCAGTGTATTCAGGGAGAGAAGAATTGCCTGCATCCTTGACCTGCGGTCCCTGTCCTGTTTCTGGCATATCAATGTCCATGCCAACTATTGTTGTTTATTGGGTTTCCTCCACCACAGGTGTGGGGCTAGCTGGTTCTATATTGGGTGAAGGGATTTCGTCCAAGTTGACGAATTCAACAGTCTGTGTAGGTTCATGTTCCCTTCCTTGTAGTTTTTGTGGTGATTTGAGGTTGATCCGAGGTTTTCTATAGGCCCGGCTTGACACACTTAGCTTGGGTGGTGCCATGGTGTTTAATATGGATGTCTACCGAGCTAGTTCACTATGCAACTCTTGCTAAATCACCCTCTACTCTGTATACTCTCTCACTCTGTGCTTTCTCAATTTCATAATAATACTTTAGTTACTCACATTCCTTCCTTATATAGCAAGTGGTGTGAAAATTCTCAGAGAAGTTACCTGAGCTGTGGTTTAAATGAATTGGTGCTTCCCACATTCTTAACATTCAATTCCCTTGATGTCTCCATCTGGTGTGATTAATGTGATTTCACTTCAAAATTTCTTGTAATTCAATTTTGATAGACATCACCAGTTGGCACTTGTTTGTCGTAACCAACATTTTTCCAATTTCTTCCTTTTTTTGACCGTTGGTCCTTTTTTTGGCGCTCTAAATTTTCCCAGTACACGCTATGTTGTTCCGCTGGTAAGCATGGAAATTTTATCTTTTTCATGCTAACTCTATTCTCGTTTCTTGTTGTGTTCTGGTGTCTGGTGCAGTAACCCCTCTATTGTTGCATGCAGTCCTTTGTTGTCTGGTGCATTTTTTTTATTATTTTTTTTGTGCTAGGAGGTCGATTGTCCCTATACAGTTTCAATCGGCTCCCATTGATCATTCCTCTGAGTTTCTTTCCTCCCAAATCCTTCAATTGTACATATCCCCCATCTGTGACATTCTTTACTTCCTATGGTCCCAACCAATGCATTCTGAGTTTTCCTGGGTGTTGAAAAGATTTATTGTCGTACACCAAAACTAGGTCTCCTTCGTTGAAACTTTTCCTTTTGATATGTCTATCATGCCAAGCTTTGTCCCTTGCTTTCTGTACCTCTTGGTGAAACCCTATTAGAATCCTCTCTTCTTCCATGAGCATCATCTAACTTAACCTTTCTTGTACTGTGCCTTTCTCTTTCATGTTAGTAATTGTTGCTACACGCAGACTAGGTACCAAAAATTCTAATGGCACCACTGATTCTTGTCCATACACCAATCTGAATGGTGTCTTCCCTGTCAATTTTTTACATGTGGTCTTGTAGGCCCACAGTACTGTTGGTATCTTCAAGTCCCAATCGCCCCTATTGACATTGTAGATCTTTGTCAGTGCATTCTCTAGGATCTTATTAAGGGTTTCCATTGTTCCATTTGTTTGAGGATGATATGGTGTACTCTTTTGATGATAAACTTCAAACTCCTCAGTCATAGCCTTTATAGTGTTGTTAATGAAGTGAGTGCCTTGGACACTCATCAATATCCTTGGGCATCCAAATCTAGTGATCACTTTCTCAAACAAGAAGTGTGTTTTTTTCTCTGCACTCCAATCTTTTAATGGTGTTGCTTCTGCCCATCTTGTTAAGTACTATGTCACAGTAATAATATACCTTGCTCCTGACCTTTTTCAGGTGGGTTAATTGGTCCCACAAAGTCTATTGCCCATTTTTCAAATACCTGCAAGGTTACTTATGGCCTTAGGGGCATATCATCACGTCTATTAGGTTTACCAACCCTCTGACAAACATCACATATCTGGTAGTATTCGTTTGAATATATGTGAATAGTCGGCCACCATAGTCATGCGTGCAATACCTTCTGCGTGGTATAGTTTCCTACATAATGGCCTCCTACTATTCCTTCATGGGACTTTGCTAAAATCCTAGGTATTTCATGTTCTAGTACACATCTTTTCAATATATTGTTTGCACCCATCTTGTATAAGTGTTCTGCAATCAATTGATAGTATGCAACTCTGACTACCATGTTTTTCTTCTACGTAGTGTTGAATTCTTGTGGAGCAATCCCTATACTCAAGTACTGAATGATGTCAGCAAAATATTCATCATCTACTTGGACTAAGAATAATTGTGCATCAGGGAAGTTTTCCCCTAGATTCATAGTTTTCTTTCCATTGGTGATCCTTGACAAGTGATCTGGTTCTGCATTCAACTTCCCTGGTTTGACTATCACTTCGAAGTCAAATTCTTGGAACATCAATAACCATTGAC
Organism: Picea abies; assembly: GCA_900067695.1. Classification (NCBI taxonomy): domain Eukaryota; kingdom Viridiplantae; phylum Streptophyta; class Pinopsida; order Pinales; family Pinaceae; genus Picea; species Picea abies. The sequence goes on from CBVK0101839030.1 coordinate 37,371, forward strand.
AAATTATCCCCCCCAACATTAGATTATTGAATAGGTATTTGAGAGTTGAATGATATATAAACATCTTGAAATGTTTTCCCAATAAGTAGTGTTTTAACTTCTAAAGTGCATAGACCATAGCTAAGCATTCGCTTTCTGTGGTATTGTAATTATGCTCCGACTTTGACAATTTTCTGCTAGCAAATTCTATAGGATGGTCCAATTCCCCTGTTCCTGGTTGTGCCAGAATAGCTCCAAGTTCTATAGTTGATGCATCTACATCCATATGAAATTTCCTTTCCCAATCCAGGAATACTAGTATTGTTGTGGTTACCATCTTCTCTTTCAGAGTGTCCAATCCTTACTGGTAGTCCTCGTTCCACTGAAACTTGCTATCTTTTATCAACAGTTTCTCCATTGGCATAGTGATCTGCACATACCCTTTTATGAATTTCTTGTAGTATCATGTATGTACCAATGTTTCTCTTAACTAATGTACTGATTTTGGCGGTGGTGGATTAACACTTACTGCAATCTTGGCAGGATCTACTAGCAAGCCTTGTTTACACACTATATGGCCGAATAGTAGCCCAAAGGGTGTTCCAAATATGCACTTATTAATGTTTAACGATATTTGACACTTTACACATCTTTCTAACACCAAACTCAACACCTCTACATGGTCTTTCAACAAACTGTAGACTGTCCAATCATCCATATATACCTCTACAAACTAGTGGATGAATTCTTTGAATGCAACTATGACTACTCTGGAAAATATTGTCAGTTCATTCTTTAGACCAAAAGGAATGACTGTGTACTACTAGGACCCCCATTATGTGGAAAAATTGGTCTTGTACCTATCTTTTGGGGCTATCTTGATCTTATGGTAACCTGAGAATCGACCGGTGAATGAGTAAGCTTCCTGGCCTCCTACATTCTCCAACACCTCGTTTGTGAAAGGGGTAGAAAGGGTCATGTAGGCAAGCATCATTCAAATTCCTCATGTCGACACATATCCTTAGCCCTCCCTAATTCTTCTCTTGAACTACCATAGGACTTACCCATTCAGATTCCTCCACTGGTTCTATGATTCCAACGTCCATCATCCTATCAATTTATGTTTTCACTTTTTTCTTATATATTGGGTTTAGTCTATAAGGTCTATGTCTGACTGGTCTTGCCTCAGATATGAGAGGTATATTCATTTCACCTATTTCTCCCGCTATGCCTTTCACTTCCGTGAACGTTGTTGGGAACAGGCCATTGTACTCGCGCAGTAACTCTGTTATGATTTCTATTGTTTTCTCATCCCAGTAGTCTCCAATGCTCACCATTTTGGGATTATCAGTTGTCTAAATGTTGAATTTCTTCACCTTGATCGTCACATCAAATACTTATGATTCCATAGGTGGACCTTCCACATCTCTTTTACCTTCTACTTCTGTTATTTGAATGTTGTGCGGGTCATATTCATATGGTGCTTATTCCTGCACATGGTAGCATGACAATAGTTATTTTACTATCTATTTGTTTTGTTATTGATCTTCTGTCATAATTTCAACTTCTGGTTGTTTAATCAATATCACCCCTATTATTTTTTTTAGTGGTGAGTCTATGTTGGGGTTCTCATGTTCAAATGAGAAAGTGATTGCAAAATTTTGTTGTAATATTGTCTAGTTTGTAGTTCCTCTGTGCAATTCCTAGTCTATATACCAGTTTGCTGGAATCCCTTCTAATGTGTGAATAAAGTGATGAGGACATTCCTATGGTGGTGTCATCCTCCATAGTGTTCTGCACTTTTCCAAGTGTTCTACTGGTGTCCCATTTCCACTGTATCTCTGCAGTTGTTTGCTTCCATGTTCTGCGCCAAGTCTGATGCGCAGTAACCACTTACATTGGTACCGATCCTTGACTGTCTCTGTGTGCACACCCCACCATATTGTAGGCGTTACCTTGAGTGCTATATCCAGAGATAATAGTCTCTAATTTTATAACACTTCATCTTCATATCTTGTTGACAATGTTTCTAATTCATTCACCCCATGGAAGCTGGGAGGTTCCCTTATCTTTGTACCTACCCATATTACTGTGCGGTCTATTCTTGTGCATCTTCTTGTGGATACTTCATGTAACCTTTGCTACCAATTCTCTAAGTCTATATCTGAGTCCAACGTGCATGATGTGATACTTCCCTAACTAAGTACCTCATATGTAGTTGGATTCACATAATCTTCTTCTCGCATAGTTTTTTTGTACAATTGGTTAATTTCCTCCAGGTCTAAACAAGTGGGTTCTAAAAACCTTTTCCCTTCTAATGGGTATAATGGTGCAATGACTTGGTATTATCCTGAATCGAATGTCATCTTCCTCATTTTTAAGTTTATTATGGCCTGATTGTCATACACCCAATCCAAGCCAATCAATGTCAGATAAGGTGTTGTTCCATCCAATGTCTCTATATCTTTGAAACTGGCTTTAGTGCACACTCCATCCAGATCTACTATCACCTCCTTTAGCCTTCCAATTGGTAGAAATCTGTGTTGATTTGCTAGTTTCAGTTAAATAAGTGAATATCCTAATGTGGGATCTCCCATACATTGACATGTCTTCTTGGGTAACACATTTACTTCAGATCCTTAATCCAGTATAATATATCCCATGTTGAAATATCCAATGTTGGCGTTCAGTCAGAATTCTATGCTTGTTGTCCTCCTTGTATGAAGATGATTAACTGTTTTTTGTTCTAGCTTTCCTTCTACCTATATGCTACATATTTCTAACATATTGTGTAACACTTTAATAGATGATGGGTCATTTAGTAGTTTGAGACGGGATTACAAAAAAACCTTAATCGTACTTACTTGTCCTAGGGGTTGTGCTTATTTAGTGTGATCCGACGATGGAGGCATCTCGTATGCTGGTACTTCTTGAGTATGTTGCGCAATTGATGTCGATGCAATGTTTGGCTTCAAGAATTATTGTATGGCTTGCTTGAATATCTCATTTTCATTCTATGCATCAAACTGCTTCTTCGGTTCATCTTTCTTATTCACCCATTGGTGTTGTTTTGGATCTTGTCTTACTATGTCATTTCCTATATTAGCTCCTCCCTGCATAACTATGTTGATATTTCTTCTATCATCCATTGCTTCCACTGAAATCCACTGAACATTATGATTGTTATGATTTCTCTTTTCCTGGATCTTCCCCAATAGTGTAGGACATTCTTTTGTGTCATGATCTGATGCATGAAAATAAATACATGTCACAGGAGGAAGTGGACATTATCTTGCATAGTGTCATGGTTGTTCACATTTGTGGCATACCACTGGTCCTCCACCTCTTCCTCTTTCTCCACCTTTGTAGCCAGCTCGATCTCCTCACAGTGCATTGTACTGGGGGGCCTGGTTATATTGTGAGGGATTATAGTGTGGTTGCGTGGTATTGTACTGTGGTTGCGCATTGTTATATTTATATTGTGTAGTGTTATACGGGGCTGGTATTTGGTTAAGTTGCGGTGCAGCTTTCTCGGTCATCATTTCTTCCTGCACCCTATAAGTATCTGATGTTCTGTCCCTCATTAGGTTCATGGTCCTGCAATCTTTGTCATCATGGCCTACTGATTTGAAAAAGTTGCAATATGAACTCTTAGGTACTGTTTGGTATTTATGCATCATTGGAAATTGATATGGATCATGCCCCTATTTCTTACATATATCACACCATAGTCCTCCTATTGGAAAATGGTTTGGAATTCATGTTTCCATGTACTGTGTGAATGTTGGGAATTCATTATTATGGTGTCCTTATGTCCTACATGTGGTACACCAAACAACTTCTCTTTTGTCCTTACCTTTGTTATGGTTTAGCTAAAATGTTAAGTTTTTCAAATCTTCCTTTAGCTCCTCTATGGCTGGATCTGTTTTCTAATATTGGTTCTCTTCCAGTTGGAGGGTTGCCTGCAGAGCCTCTTCTTGAGTCTGGAACTTTTGTTGTTGCATGGGGTATTTCAATTGTGGGATTAGTGAATTAACAAATAGATTCCTATGATGCATATCGATCATGACATACTTTAGTTTTCCCTTCAATCGTTTGAATCTCTGGTTAATCTCCCACACAGATTCTCCTGGTTTCTGTCTAATATCTATGATCTCATTCATGTATTGATCCTCTGAGCTAGGTTTCTGGAATTCATTTATCAATAGTTTTTTTATATCTCTAATCATTCTGGTTGTTCCCGATGGACTATTTATAGCTAAGCTCGTGTACCAATCCAGTGCGCGATCTCTTAGCGTGATGGCTAACCGCGCAAGTTTAGTTTCCTCATCTATGATCTATTTTTTCTTCCCAGATATTTTTTCAAATAAACAAGTGCTTCTCAGGGTCCTTCGATGCCTATCCTTTGAATACTGATAACTTGATGGTGGGATCATGTCCTGCCATTCTGAATGTTGAACTAATGCCTCCGCACAGTGTAGATACTTGAATAATTCTTTTTGAACTAGCTCCCCCAATTTTTTTTTCCTATGTATATGTACTTCATGTTGTCTTCCTTCTCCCAAAATTTGGTTATCTAAATGGTGGTGTTCTTATTGGTGTATTAGTTGCACATGGGTTTATGGGTTCCACACTGACACTAATATGGATAGGAGTGTTTCCTTTTGTTCCCACTCTTGGACCTCTCGTCTTCCTATCATATGTCATGCGCATGATTTCCTCAATCTTCTCCACAACCCAAGGATCCTCTACCTCTTCTTCATCACTTGCCAAGCCTTCCCTCGTGGCTATGGATCTCTTCTTAGTGTTCATCTTATATTGGTAGGGTAATCCACTGTGCATTCTTCCAGTTGTTGCCATGATATGCTTGATTTGGTCTTTTTTCATCATGATTGGGTCCAAGGCCTCCTCCTTCTTTCCTTTATCCATTTCTCAATCCATTTCTCCTTCTCCTGCCAGTGCTTCCCCCCTTCCCCCATCCACGTAGAGAAGTTTAGTTGTCTGAGGCCATTGTCATTACACCTTTGTTATATAGTAATATATTAATAGAAGTATATAGCGATCTGATATACCTACCTTGAGGTCCCTTCAATAACTCTTTCTCTGTTGCGTTGTAAGATTTCTCTATATCTATTGCAAATTTTGTGATAAATCCTGCAACATTGTTGTCTAACCAGAAATATATTGCACACGTAAATTTGTTGTTAACTTGTTGTAACTGCGTGATCTCTACAAGATTCCACTCTAGTTGTCTGATCCGATTTGTAGGATGGTTGTATTTCAGCCTTGATATCCACTCCTGCAATACATGCGAGAAATCACAGAAAAATACTTCATGTAAGTCATTGAATACATACTTGTCCAAATATTTGCACGGTGTTAACTTCGGGTTTCTGTTATCCCTCTGCGTAAACTCCATCTCCTTTGTTTTTAACCAGATCTCTATTTTTCCCTTCATTGGGTTCCACTGTTTCAACATCCCCTTTTAAATTCACATTCTCTTAACATCTTGTAGTCTGATCTGGCATTCTTTTGACATATCTTCAGCAGATCTCATTCAGTCAATCCCATCCTGTTCCAACCAACCGAAAATAGAACCATTTGTTGGTTTTTGTTATTCTATTTTATCATTTATCTACTCCGATCTTACCTTACTGTCACATATTCAACTAGGTTCAGATTAAACAATCTTCCAATAAAATCCCTCTAAAATTATCGCCCCCCCCTGGTAAATCAGAAGGTAACACAATACATAGGGTGTACTGTGCAATCTCACCCGACATAGCTCTATGGGTGGTTGAAATACTCAAGTGTTTGCAGCCTGGGAATTATTGGAGATCTATGTTTGTACCTTTTATTTAGTCTAACATTTGATTAAAGAAATTATTCTATTCATGCATGTGGAGTATCAGATCTAACTAGTTCCTTCATTCATTCATCTAACATTCAATACTTAGCAACAATAGATATGCATACATTCAATCACAAAACATAGGTTTTACCGTGGTTCATCCCCTCCTAGGATACATCCATAGAGATTTGGATCTCAAGCTATTTATTATGTTTCATTAATATGTCACACCACGCGTGTTTATAGTCTTGGATCTTATAATCTTCACAGTCTTCTCAATCCATGTGAGGCTGACTAGATCGCACCAGGCTCCTCATCCTGCCATCTAACCCTCGAGATCAAGTTTCTCAAGTCTTCCCCAACTTACCAGCTTACAAAATAGTACAGTTATTACAACCCTTACAACTTTCAGACTCTCCCTATGTCCTACGCTCTCTCTCCTATTTTCCTTCTCGGTCCCCCAAGTACTACTTATATATATTCTTGGCTCCTCATTCATTACAATACATTGCAAAAACCCTAACCCTAATTTCATCAGGTCTCCCTAGCATGCATGCCTCACATGCTTCCCTCGCACATGTTTCTTTCCTTGCTAGCTATCCTTTCTTCCCTTCTTGCTTCTCTTCCCAAAAATAGTTTTTTCCCCTTATTGCACCTGCGTCCAACATACCCTAATAACCACGTTATGAACTTTCATCTGTGGTGTTCATCAAATTCACTAATGAATGATTCTATCCTATTACGTATTTTCCAACGTACACTTACAGGTTCAGTGGCTAAATGGTACATTGAGTTATAATGCGGTAATTTTTCAGGATTTTAATTCACTTTCCATGGATTTTCTCACTCACTTCCAATTACCTATCTGCTACGAAACCGACATAGAACTTTTGAACTCCATTAATCAGACCAAATCCATACATATTTCTAATCATATTCATGAATGGAGATGATGACAATGGTTGATCAAAGCAACCATTCTTGACCGATTGTTGGATGAATGTTTCACCAAATATCTTTTACCTCCTATTGCTCATGACGTAGCCATGGGTGGTGTTGTTATAGAAGAGGAAGTCATTGCTCATGCCCAGTATCTGCATTTGATTTATTTCCAATCTGGTACCTTGTATGAATTGATTCCAAATGCTCCCCATCCATCAACTGTGAGATCGGAAGAGACATAAATAAATTAGCATTACTAATCTAATATGCCCCAATTAAGGGGTAATGAGCCAATATTAGGGCTTAACAATATGAGTGGGTGGACCAATTACGTTGGAAGTCGACTTAACAAAATTACACCTTGGTGCAAGTTTCTTCATGGTTTTACCCATGGGTTACCCTCCAAGGAGCTCGAGTGAGTTTGACCAACATATGTTCCAAGTACAACAAAGACTTCCCTTCACTGTCACCTTGTGTAAGGACCCTAAATATGATGGCCATGAAGGATACCAACTTGCATTCAAACTCTAGGTGGGTACAGTCAATATTTGATTCCAAACATATGGGTAGGATACCAAGTATGAAATTATTCAAGAGAACTAAGGAAAAATGGACCCGTAAAACTCTAGAGGACCCCAAATGGTTTCAAAATTCATGAATCTCTGAGACCAAATGAAAACAATTGATCCTCAAGAAGAACCCCCAATATACAATCATACCACTATGATTGGTTAAGCCTTGGAGGGATAATTTCTATTTCTCTACCACACATGAACTTGTGTTTAACCCATGTGTGAGATGGGGATACTAGAGGTCCCAAATCCCACTGTGAGTCCTCCAGACCAACCATATTTTCCTCTCCAAGGGAAAATTCCTTACCCTCCTCAAGATCAACCTAGTTACCCTCGTCAAGGGAAAACTAGTTATCTGCCTCAAAATAGTCATGCTAACTATCTTCCCCTCAGTTACATTGGTTATCCTACCTATAGCCAAATGGATTTCGCCAATCCTTTTATGCAAATTCCTCAACAAATGATTCCTACTTTTCTTGGTCACAATCAACAGCATATCGGAGGACCTGCTGGATACAACTATCCACCACAACCAGTTTATGGTCCTACTAGTGTTCCTTTGCCACACCAGTATCATCCTCAAGTGAATCGATAGTTATCATTCTTATCGAATCTAGATCTACCATATCTATGTATATTAACCAACAATCCCATATTACATTCCCATTTTTCGCCAGTCATTTCTGCCAAATTACCTTCTGATATTCTAAAATTTGATGACAAACCTGGTGAAGACCCTAATAATCATGTTATGACTTTTCCTCTATGGTGTTCATCAAATTCATTGATAGATGATTCTATCTGTTTACGTCCTTTCCAGTGTACACTTATGGGTTCAGTGGCTAAATGGAACATTGAGTTACAATGCAGAACTTTTCAAGATTTTAATTCACTTTCCATGGATTTCTTCACCCACTTCCAATTACCTATCTGCTACGAAACCAACATGAAACTTTTGACTTCCCTTCGTCCGACTAACTTCCTACATATTTATGCTCATATCCACAAATGGAGATGACGACGAAGGTTGATAAAGAAACCATTCCATACCAATTGTCAGCTGAATGGTTAACCAAATCTCTTTTACCTCCTATTTCTCATGACATAAACATGGGTGGTGTTGTTATAGAAGAGAAAGCCATTACTTGTGCCCAATATCTAGATTTGGTTTATTCCCATTCTATTATTTTGTATGAATTGATTCCAAATGCTCCATGTACATCAACCGAACCATGAAAACCATCCTGCACTGCTCATTTGGATGGATTTATTAGTTCTGTCAAAACCCAGTCCAGTTCATAGTCGACCAACACAACCAATCATTCAGTCACTTCCCCAGCTACCGGTTTGACTCCACTCTAATCCAAATCCACCCCAACTCAAGTATCCTAAGTGAATTCAATTTAATTTTCTTCTTCACAATAGTCAGGGGGGGGGGGATAAAACTAAGAATAAACCTAAGAAAAATAATAATCAAACTGAAATTCCAAAAACACAAGTGAAACCACCTGCTACTGAGAAGAAACTGTAGCACAAACCAAAATTTCCATGTCTCATTTGTGGTGAATATCACTACACATGAGATTGTCCCCTTCAGGACGAGGTTGTTCAACGTTTTAGAGAAAATTATCAACCCATCATATTGACACATCATTTTCCACAACAACAGTCATTGGTTGCACAAAATCCTACACCTCCAATAGGAATTAATCCAAATCATCCTCCTACTGAAGAAGCTTCATCAAGTGCACACATTTACATGTTTAATGGGGTAGATTTGAGCACTCATACTACGATGTATGACACACCACCAGGTAAACCCGATAAGGAAAAAGTAACTACTGGGACTACACTAGATCCACCATCCACTTTAGTTACTCCTCCATCTAGATCGCTCCAGATTGAGAAACCATGATTTGAATCTATTCTATGTTCATCCAAGAGTGCAATCCAAAATTCGACCTTTAATCCAAATTATCATGCTTCTCAAAACTACAACATTGTTGAAGATTTGTCCCAAGAACCTTGTGCTATATCAACTCTCAAAGTTCTACAACACTTCCCTAGCCAACGTAGAAATATATTGGAAACCATCGGAGCCATATATCTCAAGTCATCCAATAATATCACGTTCAACCTGGATAATTTTAAATCATGACTCTCTCACCAACTTGCTTTCCAAATCGATATCATTGTCCATAATCAACATATTCATCGTACAATTTTGGATGAGGGGGAATCCACATGTGTCATGTCTTTGGCTTGTTGGAAAGAAATTAAATGACCCAGTCGTAATAAATATCCCACCATGTTAAGAGAATTTGATGGAAGAGGTTTCCATCCTCATGGATTATTACAATCCTTAGTTGTTTATCTGGGAGGAAAAATTGTTTATGTCGATGTTGAAGTAGTCGATGCTCCCCTCTATTATAACTTGTTTCTAGGGAGAAATTGGTTCTATGCTATGACTTTCGTCGCTTCATCAATTTTTATATGTGTCCAATTCCCTCATCAAGGTAAAATTATGACCATCAATCAATTAAATTACTGCACCCTCGACGCTCATACTCAAATGACCAATGACATTCCTTTTTTGGGAGAGTAAAAAATCACTTATGAAATTGTGGGGTTAGGTCTCTTGAAAGATTCCTCACTCATGGGTACCTTCCCTACACCTCTTCCTCCCACCATGCTACACATCACAACGATTAATATGATTTCTTCCATGGTACATCAATCCTTCGAATCATATGATTCTTGGATCATACCTAGTCCCTTAAAGTTCGATACACTAGGTGACACTATGCCACTTAGTTATGCAAAGGCCTAATACAATGCCATTCATTTTTCCTCTCCTTCACTGGATGACCAAAATCTGCTAGCATCTATTACATATTCATTACCATCCTGGTTAGATTCCATGTCCTCTACTTTCGATTACATCCTACAGATTTTCCCATCATATGAATCCATTATGGAAATGCTTAGTATTGAGGAGGCACCATGGGATGACAACCACCATCGTTCTTCCTTTCTTCATAGTTTGGATGAAATCGAGAAATATATTTCCTCTATCTTTCCTAGTGATATCGTCGACTCTCCCCAATCTTCGATACTCACTCAAGATACCATCTCTAAGGGGAATTTGGGGAATATCTCTCACAGGACTACCGTCGACATATCCATTAAAGAAGGTATTGTGGAAAACATACAAATATGTTCCAATTGTTCAACTGAAGAAGTTGAAACTTATATTGCCTTGTTTAAATAATTTCACGACATCTTCTCCTAGAGATATGAATAAATGACAAGGATTGATCCTTTGATCATTATGCATGAAATCAAAACTTACCCAAGAGTTAAACCTGTGAGATAGAAACTTCGCCCGATTCATCCTAAAAACATTGCGGCAATCAAGGCATAAGTCGAAAAATTACTAAAATCTCTCTTTATTTATCTTGTCCCTCTGACCGAATGGGTTTCCAACATAGTTCCGGTCACCAAGAAGCAAGGGACCATTCGTGTTTATGTTGATTATCAGAATCTTAATAAGGCTTGTCCAAAGGATAATTACCCTACACCCTTTATCGACTGAATTATCGATAATTGCGTCGAAAGCGTCATTTTCTCTTTCATGGATGGATTTTCTGGATATAACCATATCAACATTTTACCAGATGATCAACACAAAACAACCTTCATCTTCCCATGGGAGACTTTAACCTATTGGAACTCACCTTTTGGCCTTAAAAACTCTAGAGCCACTTTTCAACGGGCTATGTCATATGCGTTCCACAACATCAAATATATTTTTTAACCTTATCTCGATGACTTACCAACTCACTCGACTCATCACTGAGATCACATTGGTCACCTACGAGCTATCTTTCTTTGATGCAGGTTTTACAACATATGTTTGAACCCCCATAAATGCATTTTCATTATTGAATCTGTAAGACTCCTCAACTTTGTCATTTCCAAAGATGGGATTAGGGTGGATCCCTTAAAATTCAAATCCATTCTCACTTTACCCCCAACCAACAACCTTTCCCAACTGCAAAGTTTGCAAGGGAAGGAAAACTTTCTTTGTAATTTTATTTGCAATTACTTTGAAATCACTAAAGAATTCATGAGATTGTTGCAAAAAGATGCCCCTTTCATCTGGGATGCAACTTTTCAACACTCTTTTGATGCTCTTAAGAATGCTTTAACGAATACACCACTTTTGTATCCACCAAATTATTCGAAAGATTATATCCTTTATTTGGTTACCTCTACTTACCATATTGCTATGGTGTTAGTACAAGAGGATGATGGTGACACCAAACATGTGATTTACTATTTAAGTAAGAGTCTATCAGGTCCCAAACTTCGATATTCACATGTCAAGAAGTTGTCTTTGGAAGAAGTTATTTTCGTCCAAATATTTTGCCACTATAGTTTGTTACACACTGCCATGATCATTGTAGAATCAAACCCCATGTACCACATCTTGACTCGTCAAGTACTTGGGGGAAAATATTTGAAATGGATCACCACATCTTGACTCGTCAAGTACTTGGGGGAAAATATTTGAAATGGATCGTCATTCTCCAAGAATTTGATCTCAAGTTTTCCAAATCCAAGGCTAAAAAATCGTTGGTTTTTGTGGAATTAATTTTTGATCTTCACCATACTTATGAGAATATTGATCACAGTGATTCCCTTCTGGATGAATCCATTTTCCTCATTAGTACATTTGATCCATGGTATGGATACATTCTTCTCTATCTCCAAACCCAATGCTTTCAGCCTAGCATTTCATGTGATAAACGACATCGCATTAGACACCATTCAAAGCGCTACCTTACCATTGGAGACACCTTGTACCATCGTGGCATTGATATTGTCTTATGACATTTCTTAACCCATGAAGAGGATGAACAAGTTTTAAATTATTGTCACCTTAGATATTGTGGCAGTCATCTTTCTGGGATGGCTACAGCCCAAAAAATTTTACGTGTTGCTTATTTTTGGCCTTCCATATTCAAAGATTGCATTGAGGCCATTTAAAAATTCCCACCCTGTCAGATCTTTCAGAAGAAATCACGTACCCACCCAGCTCCACTTCATCCCATTGTAGTTGTCGACCCCTTTTCCAAATGGGGTATCAATTTCATGCAATGTAATCCTACCTCAACCAGGGGCATGGTTATAGCATCGTTCTCATCGATTATTTTACTAAATGGGATGAGGCTATTCCTACGTTCCTTATCGATGGCCAAACTACAACACTTTTTGTTTTCAATCATATCATCACTTGATTTGGTGTCCCTTAAGCTATTGTAACTAACCATGGATCCCATTTCCAGAACTAGATGATGGGTGAATTGTGCACTAAGTTAGGTTTTCTCCATGAGAATTCATCCCCTTACTACCCTCAGGAAAATGGACAAGTTGAAGCCATCAACAAAGTCCTGAAAACCATGATTCAACACATGGTGGGAGTGAACAAAACCTCTTGGAATTTGCAGCTCTTATTCGTACTCTAGGCTTATCGAACTTCAGTTAAAACCACCATTGGATTTACACCCTT